>JADBJO010011785.1:0-17500 GCA_016801955.1 Conus betulinus
ATCATTGGCTCCTACAACTAGCCGCCAACCAACAACTAAAGGCGGAGATCCAGATCCAGATCCAGGTGTAAAGCACTAGGCCAAAGAATCTAGGTAGAATTAACACCACTTACCGAACAGGATATCATGTTTTACAGTAACTGTTCACTCTTCTTAGTTCTGATGCAACCATTGTTAGAAAATATCACGATGATTTAAAGGGTTGAAAAAAAATTTTAGACAGTTAAAGAAGGAAAGCGAATGTCGTTCTTCTGGTGCTTGTTTTCTCTAATGGCTGCTTGGATGATAACCGTTTCTGCACACACGCATTGTGTGCTGTGTCAGTGCTTGTATAGGTTTTCACTTTTCTATCGTTTGTAGCTAAATGCAATAATCGCGTATTTGTAAGTTAACTACACTAATCATTCGCCTCAAATATTTCTCTCTTCCTCTTTCTTTCTGTTTGTGTCCAATTGTGCGCGCTAACGCGCACCGCGCGCGCGCGCGCGCGGTGTGTGTGTGTGTGTGTGTGTTTGTATGCGTGTGTGTGTGTGTGTGTGTGTGTGTGTGTGTGTGTGTGTGTGTGTTTGGGTGCATGTGTAGGTGCCTTTCCAACCAAGGCACACCACACACACACACACACACACACACACACACACACACACCACACACACACACACACACACACACACACAGGATTCCAGGAAAACCCTTAAGTTTTAATTAAGGTATGCAGCTGAGATGGGAAAAGAACAACTATAACATTAGGTATGTAGTATCTTTCACTTGAGAAGTAATACCTGTAAGTGTGTGTGTGTGTGTGTGTGTGTGTGTGGTGTGTGTGTTGTGTGTGTGTGTGTGTGGTGTGTGTGTGTGTGTGTGTGTGTGTGTGTGTGCATTTATACGCGTGCATCTGTGTGTGTGTGTGTGGTGTGGGTGTGTGTGTGTGTGTGTGAAAAAGAGCATCATCCGCGTTGTAATAGTCATCAATAAAACAAAATACAGATTCCATGAAAACCCTAAAGTTTTAATTAAAGTATGCAGCTGAGATGGAAAAGAACAGCTAGAACATCAGGTATGTAGTATCTTTCAGTTGAGAAGTAATACCTCTGTGTGTGTGTGTGTGTGTGTGTGTGTGTGTGTGTGTGACTCTGTGTGTGTGTGTGTGTGTGTGTGTGTGTGTGTGTGTGTGTGTGTGTGTGCATTTGTGCGCACGCTTGTGTGTGTGTGTGTGTGCATGTATACGTGTGTGTGTGTATGTATGCATGTGTGTGTTGTATGTGTGTGTGTGTGTGTGTGTGTGTGTGTGTGTGTGTGTGTGTGTGTTTATAGTGACAGCTGCAGGGCTGCCTTTCTCATGCCAACGCTATCTTAATAATCTCGCAGCGGCTGAAAAGACACTGACAGAAAAATCATTATCTTCTCACATTGAATTTTCGGTGACGCGTCGTACTTTATGGTCACTGTTTTTTTTTTTTTTTTTTTTTTTTTTTTAATGGGGGAAAAGGATGCAGCTTTATATGACACAAATAAATAGAGGAAAGATAAACGAAACCAAATGACGAAATAGAAAATATTCATGCTTGTTGTTGTATCCAACTATCATCATGTTATATCAAGTTGTCCTTGTCATACATTTTACCTTATCGACACTTTGAAATAGCATACACATATTTTGAGATCTCGCTGATAAGTACGTCATTTGATATTAAGATAGATGGCAGCGCATTTTGTATATTGTATTTGTCTCTGATGTGTTCTAAAAACTGCCTCCTTATATCGTTATATTTAGTACATTTATCTAAGAAATGAATTTCGTCTTCTACTTCATTACATTCCAAACACAGTCTCTTTCTCTTGGTGTCTGAGTATATCTACCTTTTTTTCTATTTTAAAGATCGTGACAAGAAAGAAATCCTTAATTTACATAATGCTTGTTTTTGATTGAAGCTTATGAAAGAGCTTGCTAAATATGGTTCCATTCTGTAATCTGTAGTAATATTGTCATAAAATGTTAGTTTTGATTCTGTTTCTGATTTTTTTTCTTTTCCAAAATAATACATATTCATCTTTTAATTTATTCTTGACCACATAACACAACTTGTTAATATTAAAAGTATGCTGGTTATTCCAAACATGCTTCAATCCCATTAGACTGAGAATTGTTTGACAAATTTAACCAAGGTGTTTGATGATCTTCGTTGTTTAACATGTTAGTGTATATGATTTTGATAAGCGAGTTGTCTTCAGATTCTAAAATATGATACCAAAACTTTATTATCTGATGGATTATTGTTAAACTAATTGGAAAACTTCCGAGTTCTCCAATTACAGCTAAGTTTATAGCTTTTTGTGTACACCTACCATTTGCTGAAGAACTTGTGTTGAGTATGTTCATGTGGTAAACTATTTGAAAGGCAATGATTAAATAGATTATCTAAATTGAAATTATCATTTAATTTTAAGCAATAAGGTAGCCATACATCCGCGCCATACACAATATTGGTGAAATAAGACTATCAAACAACTTTAGAACAAATTTTAAATTAATATTTTGATTTTTAAACGCTCTTTTAAGGAATATGTTGCTTATTACCTTGGTTACTTAGATGTTCCGCTGCGATGTCAAGTTTTCCTGATTTATGAAATATTATTCCAAGATATTTGTATTGTTCTGCTGTTTCAATGAAATTTGTACCACATTAAAAAATAAACGAGTTTTGGGTTCTGTTTTGGAAAATATTAGAATTTTCGTCTTTTCGATGTTAATTAGTAGCCCCCACTCTTTACAATATAAATGTAATTGGTCTAATTTTGATTGTAAACCTAGTTTCGATGTTGCAAGGAGTACAAGATCGTCTGCATACAATAAAGCAGATACTCTTGTATTGCTCGAATGATCCAGTGATGGTGAATCCTCAGTTGGAATCTTGTTTGTTAGATCGTTTATAAACATATAAAAATAATGTTGGACTCAAGGAGTTTCCTTGCAAAATTCCTCTTCGTACATATGCTGAATAGCAGGCTCCGTTTTTACCAACTGAAAAGATTTGTGCATTTGTGTGCATGTTTTTGATTGATTAAATCAAACCATCTACCCCGAATGCCAAATCTTTGTAATTTTATTAATAACCCTTCGTGGGAAATGTTATCAAATGCTTTCTGAAAATCGACAAAGCATGTATATAATCTGCCGTTACGCGATTTTAATGTATGGTCTACTATACTTTTTAAGACAAAAATATGATCTGCAGTTCTGTGTTTTTTTCTGAAACCTGCTTGTACATTAGATAAAAGATTATTTGATTCCAAATGATTGTTTATTCGAGTATTTAGTATTTGGCATAATACGTTACTTAATGCACAATTAAGAGTTATTCCCCTGTAGTTGCTAGGGTTCGTTTTGTCTCCTCTTTGTAAATAGGAACTGAAAGGCCCCTTTTCCATAAATCTGGATTTGACCAGTTTTTAGAATTAAATCAAAAATGTTTTTTCAATGTGGGTAGCAATTCTGAAATCCCAGTTTTTAAGAATTCATTCCTTATCCCGTCTATTCCAGGAGATTTGTTCTTTTTTAAATTCTTGATTACTTTTAGGATTTCTATATCTGATATCTCATAATCTGCATGAACGTCACTCATAGCTGCTTTCATACCTTTATTCTCTGGATTCTCCTCTATTACTACTTCTTTATTTTCTATTTCAACTCCTTTTCCTATTAGTTTATCAATATATGTCATCCATCTTTTGATTGGTAGGTGCTGTGTGTGTTCTTGAGTCTCCATGGTTTGTAATTCCTTTAAGGTTTTCCAAACTGCATTTGGATTGTCAGACAAGTTTCTATTCAGTAATGTTATTAAATTGGCTTTGTACAGTCTCTTTTTCTTTCTAATAATTTTGTTATATGTTTTCCTTGCAACGAAATGTTTTTGGTGAAGTATTTTGTTAAATGGCTGTCTGTTTAGTGCGTTTAACAAAGATTAGTTTCTCGACGTTGTGACTGACATTCCTTATCAAACCACTTTTTAGTCTTTCTTTTTCTTTCCTTCCATTTCCTTTTAGTTCTATAGGCAATACTTTGTTCGCCAGTGTCGTACAGCATTTGTGTGAACTCTTGAACGACATTATTCACAACTGTCGTGGATTTAAAATGCTTCTCGTCATCTGTTATCATAATGTCATTAATTGACTTAATGCTCTTTGTCATTTCTGAAGATTTTAATACCCTCAGGAATTTCATATCCGAGTTTTCATCCCAAAAGAAGAACATTACATTTTATCCTGCGAGTCATGGTATTCTATTTCTACATGATCTTTGTCAGTTAATTGGCATTCAGTTTTGTATGGAAGATGTTGATTAATTTTTAACGATATTGGGCAATGGTCTGAATAATCTGTTAAATTATGAACTGTCATGTCTATTATGTCCTTCAATAATTTTTTGTGAACACAAGAAATAGTCGACCACACTGCAGCCTTTGGGTGTGAAGCGAGCAAGTATTGCCCTGCAGATCGCCCAGAGTCCTCCCATTTTAAAATGCACATGTTACAGTCAATGCACAGGGATGAAAGTTTTTCCCGTATTTATGAGCATATTTATCCATTGAGCATCTGTTTGCTGTATCACTAAAAGGATAATCTTCAGGCAAAGAATATATGTTGCTTTCTCTTTCCATTGTAATGAAATCAGGAATCGTTCCTGATCTGGCATTAAAATCACCACATAGTATTACTTGTTCGTTCGTATATGATAATTTTACAAGATCAGCTTCTATATTATCCCAAGTTTTATTTGTGTAATCTTTTCCAAAAGATGAATTTTCGGGTGGTAGATATACACTGCCTATATAAATGTTTTATCTGTTACTTTCATTTTTTAACCAAACAATGTCACTATTATTCTGAGGGGTAATAGAGTAATAAATTCTCTTAGGTGTTGCTTAATACAAATTGAAATCCCCCCGATGCTTTTGAGCCTTTGCTCTTTTAGAACGACAGTAATGTATACCAGGTGCAAAATTTGGTGTTTGTATTTTGCTGTAAGACTCCTTATCCAAATGCGTTTCCTGTATGAATATGATATCGTATTTCGATGTATTTCAATTACCTCATCCTCTCAAATTTATTGAGTTTTTTTACCATTAATTGTTTCTTTGAAACCTTTTATGTTCCAAGAAATAATTTTATATCATCAATCCTCATTGTCATTTAAGGGTGGTGTTTGTTCATGTTGCAGTTGTGTAATATCAGGGTTATTTTTCTTGTTGGGGTTATTTTGTTTATCTATGTATTTATTGCACATTGTCAGTTGTAGTATCTATCTTATTTTCCCGTGTTTTGTAGTCGTGAAGTCCCCTTTTCTCACATTATCTCTCGTATCGTCCATGGAAGTAGAAATGCTGATTTCTGTTCTTGGCTTCATTTCTGTTGTTCTTTCCCGTTCGTCTTGGTAACTTTCGTCACGATTATGGTCGTAGACACGTTGGTTTCTGTAATTATCCCGGTTTTTGACTTGATTTCCTTCCCCGTCTCCATTGTAGCTTTTCTGTTTGGCAGAGTTGGAGAAGTCTTGTTCTCTGTATTCATACCCATTTCTGCCTCGATTTTCCTCCCCTGTCTCCATGATAGCTTACATGTGGTTCATGGTTGTAGCTGTCTTGTTTCCTGAAACCCTCTCCGTTTCTGTGTCGGTTTCCTCCCCTGTCTCCATTGTATCGTTCGTATTGTTTAGTGTTGTAGAAGTATTGTTTTCTGTAACCCATCTCCATTTCTGGGTCGGTTACTTCCCTGTCTCCATTGTATCGTTCGTATTGTTCATTGTTGTAGAGATATTGTTTTCTGTAACCACCCCCACTTCTGAGTCGGTTTCTATTTCTGATGTCATGGTAGCTTTTGTATTGTTCATTGTTGAAGAAGTATTGTTCCTGTGACCATCTCCATTTCTGTGTCGGTTTCCTTCTCTCTCTCCATGGTAATTTTCGTAATGTTCATTGTTGTAGGAATATTGTTTTCTGTAATCATCCCAAGTTATGACTGGGTTCCTTTCTCTGTCTCTGTAGTAGTTTTTCTGTTTTACATGGCTGTAAAAATCTTGTTTCTGTGTCCTCATATCCATTTTTGTCTCGGTTTGTTTTTCTGTCTCCATGGTAACTTTCATGTTGCACAAAGTCGTGGAAGTGCTGGGGAATTCCGATTTGTCTCTTTTCGTACCACTTGGGTGTTGGTCGGTCTTGCATCATTGCATTACGTCTTTCGTTGAATTCTAGCTCTCTTTGGTATTGGTGTCTGATGAAGCGCTTTTTTCTTCTCCTCTTCAGTGCTGTAAGCATCCTGTTCTGGGAAATCTCTTGTTGTCCTCTTTTTTTTTAGTAGATTCTTGATGCCTCGACTCATGTTCTGTTTTGTTTCACATGCTCCTTGTGTCTCTGTTTTTCCCATACAACAGAATGAATATGTCGTCCGATGTTGCCGGCTATAAGACCTGATTCTCTTGGGTGGGGTGAATTTCATCCTGCATCGCGTTTTGTCTCTTTTTTAGGTTTTCATGTTGCAGAAATGTCACATCGTCTTTTGACTTGAGTTTCGCAAATACCATTGCATTAAATATTTTCTTTCTTTCCGTCCAGCTCTTCGTCAGGCGTAGGGATGGTGTTGCTGATGACCACTTTCGACTTTGGACATTGCTTTTTGATGTTACTGACGCATTTTACCATTTTTTTTGCTGGTTTTGTTTGGTGACGCCTTTCTGGGATTGTTGATTCCTGTGTGAAAAATAATCACATCAGGATCTTTTTCGTTTTTCATATCCAGTCTGTTGCATTCCTCGATTGTTGGAACTTTTGTCATTGAAACCTTTAACCCATAGGACGTCCCCAATCGTTCTGGGTTGATTCCACGTAGGGTTGAGTCATGTATGATGTGGAGAGAGTGGGTAGTTCTTGACCTTGTTCCTCTCCAATAGAACTCTCCTTGTCTGAGTCAGTGCTTGTGATGTCACTGGGAGTCTAGGCAATGACTGTCAGTGAGGGAATGGGCGTGGGTAAGGTCAGGGTATGAGTCTTCTTTTGCATCTTTTGTTTCGGTTTCATCTTTTTTCCCCTTTGGATGTGGAGATTTCGATAAGCATCTCAGATGATCTTGTCATAAAGTTGCCATTCTGTTCTTTCTTCTTTCCTTTCTTTGAGCTTCCTTTTTTGTCTGTGTTGATAGATGGTGCGTCCGCAGCCTTTGTTGGTTCTTTCAAAGGGGTGTGTCTGTGAACATTGGCCTTTTGAGTATGGCTTTGTTGGGCGAGTACGACCCTTTGGTTGATTATCTAGTCTTTCTTGCACAGCATGAATTATTTGTGTGAATGCGTTGCCCCTCGTTTCGTCTGAATGTTGCAACTGTTCAGCGAGTTTTACAATGGCTCATTCCATGTTTTGTAGCACATTATCTGTCTTTTGGTTGTGCGCTTCTATCAGTTCATACAGAGTGTTGTCATTTGTTCCTTTGGACTGGGTGTGATCTGACTGTTCATGCTGCAAATAATCTTTTCTTTCAATCGCTTCCGTCATTTCTTCTTCGATGTTTTCGTCATACCAAGGTCGTGCGCATATCTGACATGTGAATTTTCTTTGAGTTTTTGCAAATATACAAACTTGGTATGTTGGTAGTTTTGTGCAAGAATAATGTATTTTCCTATTACAATCTGAGCATTTCAGGGATATCTCGTTGTTTTTTTCATTGCAAGTGCATTCAGCGTCCATTTGTAATGACGTGTTAGTCATGCTTGCGTCATATTGCGAGTTATTTGCACACAAATTGTTCCATCTTTGTTTTTCTCTGTTTGTGTGTCGCTGTTGCGTTCTCCTGACCCTATGGTCTCCTCTTCTAGTTGCGCGCTGAGCAGAGTGTGGTCCTCCTCCCCGTAGATTGCAGGATTCGGGTGTCCAGCCTCTCGCATGGCCTCTCTGGCCTTTGCCATGGTGTTGTATCCCTTGTGTCTGGCCTTCGGAAATCCGTTTAACGATTTGGAGCACAGATTCCAATTTAGGAAGATCCCAATCACTCTTCCGTAGCTCACCGCGTATATTTTCTTTCCTTTCTTCGTGGGTTTTTGAATATTGCAATTCAGACTTTCTTTTACGTCGTTGGACATACCTTTTTAATGAAAAAAAATCAGCGAGACCTTACAAACTTGTCAACACAGTCGCCATCTTGCCGGAAATGTGAATATTAGAAAACTTGAGTGAATCACCAAACTGTTGATATTAACAGTACCAGCGTATGAATATCAATCTCTCTCTCTCTCCTCCCCCCCCTCCTCTCTCTCTCTCTCTCTCTCTCCTCTCTCTGTGTGTGTGTGTGTGTGTGTGTGTGTGTGTGTACCTTGGTTGGATAGGGCACCTACGCATGCACCCAAACACACACACACTCACACACACACGCGCGCACGCGCGCGCACTCACACACACACACACACACACACACACACACACACACACACACACACACACACGAGTGGACGCAAACAGAAAGACAGAGGAAGAGAGAAATATTTGAGGAGAATGATTAGTGTACTTAACTTACAAATAAGCGAGTATTGCATTTAGCTACAAATGTTGTTTTGTTTTTTTTTAAGTGAAAACCTATACAAGCACCGACACAGCACGCAATGCGTGTGTGCAGAATCGGTCATCATCCAAACAGCCATCAAAGGCAACAAAGAACAAGAAGAGCAACATTCGCCTTCCTTCTTTAACCCTCATATGGCATCACAACTGGAACACTTTACAAGAGAGAATGAATGTGTGTGTGTGTGTGTGTGTGTGTGTGTGTGTGTGTGTGTGTGTGTGTGTGCCGTCAAGTACTGTCTTGCTTTATTTTGTGTGTGTGTGTGTGTGTGTGTGTGTGTGTGTGTGTGTGTGTGTGTGTGTGTGTGTGCCGTCATGTACTGTCTTGCTTTATTTTGTGAGTGTGTGTGTGTGTGTGTGTGTGTGATATTCTTTTTTTGTTTGTTTCTCCCTCTATCCGTGGCCAGAACTTTGCGTGAAGTTGAAGGTGACAGTCTCGCCGTAGCGGGGAACATAAGCACTGACCCCTGAAACAGACACAGCTGTCGTGAAAACTAAACGCAAACCTTCTGTCAGAGAGAGAGAGAGAGAGAGAGAGAGAGAGAGAGAGATTCAATAAGGCCCAAAGCCCCATAAAAGCAAGGGGTGATGACAGTGTTAGAGAGAGAGAGAGAGAGAGAGAGAGAGAGAGAGAGAGAGAGAGAGTATCTGTGTGTGCATATGTGAACAGTTAGTTGCCAAGCTTTGTAACAGAAGCAAATGACAGATGAAAGAAAGTCAGCCTTTTTTAAGGGGGAGAGTGCGGGGAGGGGGAGGGGGCAGGGAGACAGAAGTGCAGACACTTAAAGATATGAGAGGAGACACAGAGGCCGTGAGACGTTCTGCTTATACCCGCAGTAGGTAGACAGGGGCAAGGGGGGGGGGGGGGGGGGGGAGAAAGGAATAAAGGAGGGGCGATTATTGACCTCTCTGGCAGACACAGATGCCAAAGACTAAAATCGGTTTTTTGTTGAAGAGAGAGAGGGGGGGGGGAGGGAGGGATGGAAAGAGAGGGAGAGAGAGAGAGAGAAAAGAAAGAGAGAAGGGGGGTGGAGGTGGGTTGGGAATGGAAAGATGGGGGATGTCGCATTAGAGAGAGTTGCTGATCCGAGTCACAGCATACACAGATCAATAAGACTGAAAATGAGTCAGCCTTTTTTGTGAGGGATAGCGAAGGGCGTGTACTGTGGGTGAGGAGAAAGGTTGAGGAACCAACCGCCATGATGAAGTGGATAGAATTGCGGGCTTCCCGGCCGAGAGGCCGTGGTTCGATTCCCGTCAGGCCATTTGTTTGTTTTCCCTTGCCCCGACCAGTTCTTACCCATGATTTAGCTTGCTATGGGCTCAGTTGAAAAGCACACAATGGATTTTCATCCATGTAATGAATGCTTCTCTGAGAGTGTTGCCCAAACGTTTTATTCAATTATGTGGTTGTCTGAATCTCTCGGGCCTAGCTGACGCCAGGATATATGATCAAAGTCAGCGAAGGGTATAATCCTGTCATACAGCCACGGACCAGAATGGAAATCCGTACCATCATCTTCATTCTCATCCTATCAGTATGATAAAAGAAAAAAAGGTCTCAGATTCTGTGTCCATTCATGCCCTCTCACTGTGACCTTAGTTTTGATTTCCTCTCCACGTCGGTACCCTTGGTTAGGTTCTATCGGGGTCATTCATGGGAAACTCACAAATACTACACTGTAAAGTAAAGTTTTTTTTTTCTGTATCATCTTCGTTACCCCTTAAATGGCATTGCCCTCACGCGCTGCTTATTTCAGCTTCCCCCCACACATTCACAGTCTGTCGCGCAGCCTCAATACATAGTTTATATGGGTCAGGAAAGGCAGCCTGCCCGGGGAGACGCCGTGCTACTGCACAGTGCGTTGCTGTGCGGCCATATCTGTTCTGATCCAACATACAAAGGACGTTACCTGCTTACTTCTCTCCCCTCCCCACTCCATGCTTACCCCTATTCCCGTCCCCCTCCACTGTCTTCCAATGACAACAATAACTGTCAGGTGACGGAGCCAGTGTGAGCGAGTGTCCCTCTCCACTGTCTTCCAATGACGACAATAACTGTCAGGTGACGGAGCCAGCGTGAGTGAGTGTCCACCTCCGGAAGGCGCGACTTTGTCCATCCAGTCATGGACGCCACGGAGTTGTACAAGCTTTTGTCTTTTTCAGAATACTGAGTTTGAAAATTACACGCTTCGGTTTCAATGACGATGATTTTTGTGGGGAGGGATTCTGTAAAACCCAAGTTTGGAGTTTACGTGGCCACAACACCCATTTTGGTCAGGTTTGGAACCAAACGAGCTTCAACAGTCTGCTGCATTGTCTTCGTACCGACAGGCGTGTGCTTCAGGTCGCCATCCAGAATCTCCCACCAGGTGCGATCCACCTGCCACTGACTGTGCAGGCCGTTGAAGGCGTTCACGAAGAACCCGGATGATTGGCGTGATCGTACGACACAGAAAACCTGCAGAAATACCCGGCAAAGACGCCTTACTTGGTCTATTAGTGTTATGAATGCTACTCACCAACGTTGGTCGGTCTGTTCCTTCCGTTCAGAATTTGCCACCATGAGGTCTGGTTACCTGTTAGTCTGTTGATGGTGTCCACGAATAAACCTAGGGCTGGACCAAAGTATGTGACGGAGAACCTGTAGGACAAGGAACCCATGTGCAAAGGGAAAGACAGGAAGTAAGAAAGAAAAAAATTAGTTTACAAAGAAAGAAGAAACGACGACGGACGACAGAAAGGAAGAAGAAAAGAAGGAAGGAAAGGAAGGAAGGAAGGAAAAAATTTAAAAAAAAAAAAAAGAGAAGAAACAAAAGGGTAAAAGGGAGGTAGAAACAGAAAGGGAATAGAATGAAACAAAGGATAGGAGACTGACTCCGATTATTTGTGAATACCATCGATCCAAAGACAAAGTCTCCAACATATGGAAAAGTTCATAAAAAACGAAACAAAGAACACCAATGTAAAGCGTCTCCACCAGACATATATAAGCACTCTCTCTCTCTCTCTCTCTCTCTCTCTCTCTCTCTCTCTCTCTCTCTCTCTCTCTCTCTCTCTCATCGAAAAGGTTTCAAATGGAATCTGCTTGTTCATCCCATTGTTTTAAGGCATAATAATTATACATGGCACGCTTTTCGCTCGGGCTGGCATGTCGCGTTCATAATAAATTGCTTACTTCAAGATATTATACAACAAATAACATTTTGTTCTAACATCTCTGTACATCGGAAATTCGAAGAGAGAAAACTGCCTTCGGGTTTCTGATACTGTGGGTAAAATACGGTAGTCATTACTGCTGAAAATGGGAAGAAAGCAAGAAAATTACGCTATCACAACTTATTATTATTATTATCATTATTTTTATGTACGTAAATAGTACCTATTTTCAGTTAAAGACCAAGCTGTGAGCGCTCTGTTTTCACACAACGCTCTCTTTTACACAACGCTCCATGCTCTCTGTTACACAACGGGCTGCCTACTGGTGGTACATTCAGTCGTTTTCCGTGTCATTCATTCAAATGTTTTTTTTTATTCACTGTTGTACTCCCAGTTCTTATAGAACAGACAGGGAGTACTTTACAATGGGAACGACGAAATGCTTTGTGTGTGTGTGTGTGTGTTTGTGTGTGTGTGTGTGTGTGTGTGTGTGTGTGTGTGTGTGTGTAGTCAAAATGTGTTCCACTCGCTTCAGACAAAACTCCTGGACCGATCTTTCTGAAAATTTGTACGTATATTCATTATGGGTCACGGATGATGCCTGGTGTTTTATTTTACCAGAATAGCTGTTACTAACGGCTATAAAGGCCAAAACATGCTTTTTCTTCTGTATGAAATATCCCAGAAAGTACTTGCATTCAAGATAAACTGGGATATGTTTATATGCTTTGCATCTTGCTTTTTCTTTCCGTGCATGCTACGTGTATACGTGTCTTCCATACCAACGGCTTAACTAGTCTTCTCTTTTCAAAGTTGGTGAAGGGATTTTACGAGTATGCCAGATGTTAACACACAAAACTTTCATTTTACCTCTCATTTGAAGAAGTTCTCGGGAAATGAAGTCAGAACCAGTTTTGACTCTGAGGGAAAAACCCGTTGTATCAAAACGCCCCGCTGAAGATTCGAACCCGCAACCCCAGGATCACCAGGATCTCTATCAGTCCGACGCTCTGTCAATTGAGCTATTCTGGCCCCATTATTTGCACGAGAACTGTATTCACTCTGTATAAACGGACTATACAAAAACACACATCTGTCCAACTTCAATCTCTCCCCGTTAACATAACGCTTACATATGTTTAAGTCATTGATTTTTTTTTCTCTTTTTTTTTTCCAACCAGTCTCTTACACACCATGCATAGTCTGTATGTTCTCTCTCAAAATGGACAAAACTTTGGTGATTTTAGTGTTTGGGCATTTGATACAATGTGTCTGGGTTTGTTGATGTTCTAATGTGTGGTGGTGTGCTGGCACGCTCACTCTGATAATGTCTGCTTATACAAAAAACAAACAAACACAAAACAACAACAACAACAGCAAAAACAAAACAAAGCAAAAAAAAAAAAAAAAAAGAAAGAAAACAGGACAGACTGAGAAGAAGAATAGGAAGAAGGCGAGAAGGCAAAAACGAAAAAGAATTCGTTGCTGTGTAAAAACAAACGAAATATCAAAATAAATATACAGCTGTAAACAAATGTGAAACACGATAATCTTCCAGCCTAATTGTGACCAGGTTGAATAGACTAAATGCAACAAAGATTTCCTTTCGCCTCCTCCGTTCTCTCCCGTGCGTCCAAACGTTCCCCTAAAGCCCTCCTTGGAACGAAAAAAAAAACATCCAAGAATGACCGAAGGAACGAGCGAACATGGAACGAAAGGATTAATAAATGTGTGTGTACTACAATTATAAGTAGTCTCGCACCTGCCAGTTCCCCAGAAACGCCATCCTCACGATGAAGAAGAAATGATGAAATATTTGGGGGGGGGGGGGGGGGGGGGGATGGAGCTGCAAGGAGGACGTGAGGAAGGAAGGACCGTCAGCGAGACAAGTATCCGTGAGCGCTGTGAGCGCGCGCGCGCGCGCGCGCGTGTGTGTGTGTCTGTGTGTGTGATGTGTGTACGCGTGCTTGTGTGCGTGTATATGTGCGCGCGCGTACCAATCTGCGGGCCCACGAAATCATTGATTTTTGTATGCCATGCGGTTGTATTTGGATCATTTGCTTGTTGGGTTTGTTTTGTTTTGTTTTGTCGTTTTTCCCCAAAGGTGAAATATTACTTAACGCCGCAGCAAAAAAAAAAAAAAAAAAAAAAGAAAGAAAAGTTTCTAAAACATAATCCGAAAGAAACCTCCTCACCCCTTGCCAAATAGACAAATATAAAGAAATAAAATGAAAGTAATATAGAAGGCCCAAGACCTGACTGCTTCATAAGGTAAGCTAAGGTAATGTTGCTTATAGCCCAGCCGACCGCAAAGGGCCATATCAGGGCTGTCACCGCGTTGAAATCAACTCACAAGTCATTGATTTACACAACCCTTTAAAACACATCTAAAAACACACCGAAAATTTTTTTTGTTTAAAATCTTTCCACTATAAAATCTCAGATCCGATGAAAAATGTTAATCTCTTTCAAGAATTCAAAGATCTCATTACGTGGAACATCTCTGGACAAGTTTTTCATGGAGTCTGCTGTAAAATGTTTGTGTCTCACGTCATGCAAGTCCCGACACTCTAAAATAATATGTTTTATTGTGAGTGGTTCATGACATGGAATGCACCACGGAGCTTCTTCACTCTTTAAAAGGTACGAATGAGTACAGTATGAATGGCCTGTGTGCAGCCAGCATAAAGCTAGTGCTTCCTTGCGATCACCAGAGGTAGATGAGAGGAACTCTAGGTTTGGACGGATCTGGAAAAGTTTGTTGTCAGTCTCTGTATTCCAGTCCTCCTGCCAGAGAGGTCTCTGACGTCATCATTAACTTTCGGTTTTAGATCTGTGTAGGGGATAGATATGTTAGACAGTTTCCCTGTTTTTTGGCATTCTTGGTCAAACGATCAGCCATTTCATTTCCTCCGATGCCAACATGACCGGGAACCCAAGCTAGAACAATGTTGTGATCTTCCGCTTCCTACGAGGGTAAAAAGTTTTAAAGAGTGTAGACAGTGTGTGTATGTGTGTGTGTGTGTGTGTGTGTGTGTGTGTGTGTGTGTGTGTGTGTGTGACAGAGAGAGAGAGAGAGAGAGAGAGAGAGAGAGAGAGAGAGAGAGAACGTCATCGCCGTTCTACAACCTTAACGTCGTTGCCGTTCTACAACCTTAACGCCATGGCCGTTCTACAACCTTAACGTCATCGCCGTTCTACAACCTTTATGTCATCGCCGTTCTACAACCTTAACGTCATCGCCGTTCTACAACCCTTAACGTCGTTGCCGTTCTACAACCTTAACGTCATCGCCGTTCTACAACCTTAACGTCATCGCCGTTCTACAACCTCAACAACATCGCCGTTCTACAACCTTAACGTCATCGCCGTTCTACAGCCCTTAACGTCATCGCCGTTCTACAACCTCAACGTCATCGCCGTTTACAACCTTAACATCATCGCCGTTCTACAACCCTTAACGTCATCGCCGTTCTACAACCTTAACGTCATCGCCGTTTACAACCTTAACATCATCGCCGTTCTACAACCCTTAACGTCATCGCCGTTCTATAATCTTAACGTCATCGCCGTTTTACAACCTTAACGACATCGTGCACTGGTCGCTGTTCTTTTTGTGTCCGTCGACACCGTCAGTCATTCCTGGCTGATTTCACTCCTTTTCACGCTGCTCGTCCAAGACAACGAAAAAGACTTTACACAGAAAATTAGAGCATTGACTGTCCTGGACTCGTGTTTAGAAAGAAATCGGAGAAGACTCGTGGCGCAGGGATGGTGGTAGAAAGTAGTCATTAATTTTCCCAGTCACATAGATACCTGGAAACTGGTCATCTGTCGGGGTAGCTGAATGGTCCACCTGTGAGCAGATGATTACTTCCGAATCATGAGAAAAATCCTGATACTGTGAATGCGATTTCTTGTCTTCAACAAACATCCTTGTACGTTTTAGGGTTTCATCCTTTTAACTCTGTAAACGCAGTTTTACAGCAGAAATGGAAAGCAGGTCACTCACTCCTGCTCTCCGTGCACAGCCACACCGACAGATCAAAACAACATTCTACACCGAGCAGTCAATATGAGGTCGACATGGTGCCACCAACAAGAAGAGACACTGCACTGCGAGTGGATCACTTCGGCAGTGTTCAGTGGGGCCTACTGGGATCCAGCACAAGACGCCACCCACTGCTGACAAATACTGCTTAGACGAGGTGCCAGAATGATTAAATGTTCTCCTCTACAGTGCGCCACCACGTCCATACAGCTGGAATCAGGGGACTCACGACAGCTGTCTACAATCACTAGGTAGTTTCCAGAAATGGGCTGATCGGGTCACCCGACACTACACTGATATTTGTGAATAAAGAGGCTGATATGAAAAACAGAATGTGAAAAGTCTACTTTTTTTGGACTCAGCTTCTCTCCGCTTCGAATCCACTTCATCAAACAGCCGCCATGGCCTAGTAGTTAGCGTCGCTGGCGGCCGGCTGGGAGTCGTGGATTCGATTCTCATCACAGGCATTTTATTTATTTATTCATTTTGTTATTTAGTCATCTGTTTACTTATATTTAATGACATAGTTATCTATTTATTCATTTATTCATACATTCATTCATTTATTTATTTAATAATTTTGCCCCTACCGGCTCCTACGCAGAGTTGAGTTTGCTGTGGGATCAGTTGGAAATCTAGGACCACATATTCAAGTTTCATCCGAATAGTAGATGCGTCTCTGAGAATGTTGCTCAAATTTCCTGACCAACATTCTTGGTGTCTGTATCTTTCGAGCATGATTGGGCCGGAATATATTATCATGAAAGTAAGTTGACGCCCTGTCATGCAGTCTTAGACATGAGTAGGATTCCATTGCAAAAAATTCATGCACCAAGGCCATGCTTAAGATGTCGAGTGTCTACAGACAGGCACAACCTGTTTTGAGAATACTTTTATCTGAACGTTGAATGAATCTCCTTCTTTTCTTTCATATGCCAACTAAAGCAGATGCCAGGTTATTCCAAGTGGAGAGATCAAAATGACTGTTTCGGGGAAATTATCCGGCATAAAAGACAGGACCACGGGTGATCACAAAGACGTCAAATGTGACGTCAAGCAAGCTCGTGTATTTCTAGTTTGTGAATAATGTCGTCGACAGAAAGCCCTAAAAACAAGTGAAATGATGAGACGTGGTCGGGAAGGGGGAATTCAACTGATCTGTTATCAGTTTAGTATCTATCTATGGCTCAAATATATGCTGTGCCTCAAATGCTTACATGAGTTACACAGCGATTCAGCGCAAAACTCTGATTGTGTGGTGTGGCCTGTTATCTGTGACTGACCTGAAGGCAGGGTTGACGTCAGCTGCCATCTATCATCATGAAGAAGAGAGTCTTGGAGCGGGTACATTTCAGCTTCACCGATTCTTCGAAGGTCGGCTCACTCAGGATGTTCCGGACGACCAGCGTGACCTGTTTGGGTCGGAAAAGCCGGCATGTGGTGCATCTTCTGTGCTCCCTCTGGTTGGGAACACTCTGCAGTTCTTAGGTCTGCAGAGAGAAAACCAACACATGTTAGCAAGCCAGGGTACAGTATAATTAGACGAACGCTTTTATTTCCCACCCAGACAGAGAGAGAAAGTGAGAGAGAGAGAGAGAGAGGGGGGGGGGGGGGGAGGGAGACAGATTCGTTTCAATGCTTGGGCTTCTTTTTCACTTTGCACTGTGATTATATAATAATAATAATGATGATAGTG
>JADBJO010011785.1:22500-35000 GCA_016801955.1 Conus betulinus
ATTGATATCAACGTCCAAGATATCAGTCAAATATTGTCCAGCCCTTTTATCATAAACATTGCTACAATTATCGCACAATCTAAAATTGCCAAGCTGCTTTGATGCGTGTTTTTTTACCACTAATTCAAAAAGTTATTGTTTTTTTGTTTTTTTTTTAATCTTTGAGGTTAAGTTTTGTTAGTTGGAGATGACGTTTTTAAATTACTTTTCGTCTAATATCATCAATGGTGAACAGACGTTAAATAAACCACTGAACTGAACTGAACTGAACTGATCATGTCCTGCGGTAGAGCTCCCTCATTCAGCAATGACAGGACTGCGTGCAAAGGGTGCAGAAAGGTAGTCTTGCAGTGTTTGGTAGGGTCTGGAGGAATGCCATTATTGCCAGGTGCCTTGCCTGTTGCCGGGCCGCCTTGCCGAGTTCGTCCAAGGCTGACTCTACGTCAAGCTCTTCCATGACTGGCATGCACATGATGGTATCAAGGGCTGAGGAGGTCACTGTGTTCTCTCTGTAGAGGTCGGAGCAGTGCTCCAACCATCTCTTCATCTGCTGGCTTGGGTAATTGATTACTTCCACGGTGGACGAATTTGAGGGGAGCAGTCTTGCTCTGCGTTGGTCCCAATGCCTTCTTGATGCCATCATACATCCCTCTGATGTTGCCTCTTTCAAAGGCAGTCTGTAGCTCCTCGCTGAGCTCTGTCCAGTACCCGTTGGCGCAGCGCGCCTGGCATTAAGCTTAATTTTACTCCTGGCAGCCCTGAGGATCTGCAGGTTCCTCTCGTTGGGTGACCGCTTGTACCGAGTGCATCGAGCTTGGCCTCAATGATGGGAGTCATCTCTAACGATTTGGCCTTAAACCAGACGTGAGACTTCGAAGTTTTCTTCTCAAAGGTAGCCAGGGCAATACGGTGCATGGTGTCTAGTAAAGTTTCGCATCTCTCTGTCGTAGTCTCCTGGATGCATTGCATCATATTCTCTCTCAAAGGCCTTTGCCAACTGTTCCACAAGATCTGGCTGAGAAATCTTACTGACGTCGATACGAAAGCTCCCTTGTTTCTTTCAGCAGTGGAACTTCTTTGGTTGCAGCCTGATCCTGCAGCATACCAGGTGTCGCAGTCCGCGCTGTTGTTAGAGCGGGTGCAGAGTGGGTAATTTTTGACAGCGGAGCGTCTTACCAGGATCAGATCTAGTTGTGTGCCATGCTTTGAGCGCGGATCTCTCCATGAGACTTTGTGTTGAGGCTTCGTCTTGAAGAGGGAGTTAGCGATGCACAGTTCATGACAGACGCAAAACTCGAGCAGGCGCTGTCCGTTCTCATTTATTTTTCCCCACTCCAAAGGAATCAAGGCAAGAGGGCCACGAGTTGTTGTCTGCACCCACTCTGGCATTGAAGTCGCCCAGGAGAACAAGTTGTTCTGTGCTGTGGATGTTCCTTTTGCTAGATGCATTTTGCCGTCTCTATTCCAGCCGTTTATGACATTCCAGCTGTTATTTTTTTGCGTGGTTTGATAATGAGGCAAAGAAAATTACACACTATCCAGAGTGCGCACTAGACGTCCATTCTGCAGTGTCTGTTGGCCTACATGACTCCATTCTGCAGTGTCTGTTGGCCTACATGACTCCATACTACAGTGTCTGTTGGCCTACAGGGCTCCATGCTGCAGTGTCTGTTGGCCTACATGACTCCATGCTGGAGTGTCTGTTGGCCTATATGACTCCATTCTGCAGTGTCTGTTGGCCTACAGGGCTCCATGCTGCAGTGTCTGTTGGCCTACATGACTCCATGCTGCAGTGTCTGTTGGCCTATATGACTCCATTCTGCAGTGTCTGTGGCCTACATGACTCCATTCTACAGTGTCTGTTGGCCTATATGACTCCATTCTGCAGTGTCTGTTGGCCTACATGAATCCATTCTGCAGTGTCTGTTGGCCTATATGACTCCATTCTGCAGTGTCTGTTGGCCTACAGGGCTCCATGCTGCAGTGTCTGTTGGCCTACATGACTCCATTCTGCAGTGTCTGTTGGCCTACAGGGCTCCATTCTGCAGTGTCTGTTGGCCTACATGACACCATTCTGCAGTGCCTGTTGGCCTATATGACTCCATTCTGCAGTGTCTGTTAGCCTACAGGACTCCATGCTGCAGTGTCTGTTGGCCTATATGACTCCATTCTGCAGTGTCTGTTAGCCTACAGGACTCCATTCTACAGTGTCTGTTGGCCTATATGACTCCATTCTGCAGTGTCTGTTGGCCTACAGGACTCCATGCTGCAGTGTCTGTTGGCCTATATGACTCCATGCTGCAGTGTCTGTTGGCCTATATGACTCCATGCTGCAGTGTCTGTGGCCTATATGACTCCTTGCTGCAGTGTCTGTTGGCCTATATGACTCCATGCTGCAGTGTCTGTTGGCCTACAGGACTCCATTCTGCAGTGTCTGTTGGCCTACAGGACTCCATGCTGCAGTGTCTGTTGGCCTACAGGACTCCATTCTGCAGTGTCTGTTGGCCTACATGACTTGTCTCAAATTAATTCTGTGACATTGAAACGGTTTTCATTCATTATTTATGTTAAAAAAAAAACACTCGGGTTCGAAACTTCAAGGGAAATACCTAGCTCTCTTGTTACAGTTAATTATGTATACTTAACTTAAGCGTATTAAGAGCTGACTTCAATCAAATGACAGTCTTGCTATGGTCCTTTGCGGTCGGCTGGACTATAAGCAACATTCGCTATCTCTCTGTGTCAATAGTTAAGCTGCCAAGTCGTAACTACTTATAGATCTATTACTAACATTTTCTTCATGATCTTTTTTTTTGCCGATGGCCTGACTTATGTAATTTGATGGGGATTTTTTTTATTGTGACAGCATTGAAACGATCGCGTGGCTGGCTGGGCTTTAATGTAGAAAAAGTAAAACTCCTGTACACACGTGGGTAGTTAACAGCTTGGGCACTGACGGGAAAAGAACAGCTTTACACGAAGTAGTTTCACTTCATAATCAAAGGTGATCGATTTCGCCTCTAACAAGTTGCTTTATGGAGTTGTGCCAATACATATGAAGCACCTATCTTCATTCTTTTTCTTCTTTTTCTTCTTATTTTTTTCCCTCTTCTGTTTTTCTTTTTTGTTGTTGGTTTTTTGTCTTCAACCTCGCTCCTATTTGACCCCCCCCCCCCCCCCCCCCTTTTTTTTTTGTGGAGCCTTCATCGTCCTATATTTTCCCCACTTTTTTTTTTTCTCTCTCCACTGACACTCGCTCTCCATGCAAGTCTGTGTGTTTTGATTACCGATGGACATTCAAATGCAAAAAACTCTAATGTTTTGGCGTTTGATATACAGCGTCTGGATTTCTTTTGGTACTAATGTTTGGTGTACTGACACTTTCATCCTGTTTGTATGTCTCACACACACACACACACACACACACACACACACACACACACACACACACACACACACACATACACACACACACACACACACACACACACACGAGAGAGAGAGAGAGAGAGAGAGAGAGAGAGAGAGAGAGAGAGAGAGAGAGAGGAGAGAGAGAGAGAGAGAGAGAGAGATGGCGAAAAAAAAATAAAAGAAAATACGGCTAATAAAAGCCATGGAAACACAAATCAAGAGTGAAAGCGTTGCAAATGTGGAATATAGTTATGACCATAACAAAAGCATTGGCAAATGTGAATTCCCACACCCTTCGCTGTCGCTCCCGTAGTTCTTAACATTCCCAGAAGTCACCCTTAAAGAAAAGGCGAAACAAATGGAAGGACAAGACTAGCAAAGGTCAGACAAACGTGTACAGGTGATGTAGACGTGGTGACTAGTAAAGGTCAGGCAAACGTGTACAGGTGATGTCGACGTGATAACTGGTAAAGGTCAGGCAAACGCTTACATGTGATGTGGACGTGGTGACTTATGATCTCGAGAATTGGGCTATTCCCTAAAGTGTCTGCCCTTATAGTGGAAAGGGGGGTCTACAAGGGACACATGAGGAAAGCCAAAAAGCGATATAAGTACATAAGTATGTGTGCGTGTGAGTGAGTGGGAGGGCGCGCGCGTGTGCGTGTGGGTGTGTATGTACATGTGCGTGCTTGTGTGTGTGTGTGTGTGTGTGTGTGTGTGTGTGTGTGTGTGTGTGTGTGTGTGTGTGTGTGTGCGTGCGTGAGTAACTGAGTAATGTTTTGGTTTTTTTTTTTTGAACTTGGCTAATGCACATTTTACTAATCAAATTAAGATGATTTATATTCTTCAACGCCTTTCTACAATGCTGGGGAATTGTGACTCGAAACAGTACGTCCGTTACGGATAATTTCAAAGCGATATTTATGTTAGATAGATAGCCTTTTCTATAAATCTCTAGAAGCTGTATTCCTCAGGGTACTCACAGACAAGTGCTTATTGTGGTCAACTGTTTCATTGTAGCATGAACACATATTACTTTCTTTTATTTGCGTTTTTTAAGAATAATATTTGCAGGGTAGATGTTGTGCAGTATCTTCCAATGTAACACTCTTAATCTCGTTTCTTTTGCCACATCTCTTACTCCACACCATGGCGCTTTATCGAGGTGTGAAATCCAGATTTTCTGCGCCAAAGTAAAAAGCACAAGGAATTTCTGGTTCCTTTCCGATGTGTAACAATTTCTTGATGGTTTTAAGCTTCGTATTGTAGTGACCTGCATAGCATTTCTGGCTATCTTGTTCTTTCTGTTCGGAAATTATGTAGACTGCCGATAGCTTTAATACGAAAATTATATTCTAACACTTTATTTGCTCTGTTTCGATCAATCAGACTTTAGTACTTCTTCTAAGGAAAGTATTCTGTTTTCTGTGTCGTGGATTATGTGTTTAATTTGAGCAATACCCTTTCTTTGCCACGTTTTAAAAACATTGTTTCATATTTGTAAGTTTTTAACGAGTTGTTGAATAACAACTGATTTAGAAATTTGTTGAGAGTTACTTCTTCTGCTTTACAATATGTTTGTTATCTAAGTAGCTTATTATGATTTCCTTCCAAAACTTATCGATTTTGCCAGGTCCCTTTAGATCTACTGTTGATCAGAAAAATGTTATGTCTAAACGCGAATTTGGTATTAGGATCCAGATTTGCTGGTCTGTGGCTTCAGTGTACCAACCCATTGCAAGTGCAAATGTTTATATATATATATATATATATATATATATAGAGAGAGAGAGAGAGAGAGAGAGAGAGAGAGAGAGAGAGAGAGATTTCGTCATACTAAGCCCACCTTCTTCGTTTTCAGCCTTCACTTCCTTTCTTTTAGTTTTTCAAAAGCCCTCCTGTTGCTAAATTTCTTGTGCCATAGGAATTTAAACAAAGAAGTGTTCATTTTACTTAAAATGTTGCTTGGACGACCAATTGATTGCATCACGTAGACGAATTGGATGATTATAAAAGTCTTTATGACAACTGTTATTCCTTGGATGGAGAGTTCTCTTTTACGCCAATGTTTATACTTCTTTTCATGTAATTTGTTTTGGATATCCAGTTATCTGTCGTATTTTTACCAGCTTTTCTGATTCAAAGTAGGTGTCTGGTATTTTTTTTAAATTTTATTTACTATTGTGACTGGTACAGTATTTGTTTCCTTTTGTCTGACTATTTTGTAGGTCCTTTCTCTTCTGTAAATTTAGTTTAAAACCTGAAAATGTTTCAAACCAGGTTATTAGTTCCAACGATTTAGCAATGTCTTTTGTGTGTGTGGGTGTGTGTGTGTGTGTGTGTGTGTGTGTGTGTGTGTGTGTGTGTGTGTGTGTGTGTGTGTGTGTGTGTGGGGGGGGGGATATAGGATTTTATCATCAGCCATTTGTTTTATTTCAAATGATTTAAATCTCTTTCTGTGGAGTGAGGTAGACAAATACCTTCAACAGCATTCCTTTTGATTCTGATGGCTAATAATTATACAGCCAATATAAATGCAAGGGAAGAGAAAGGACCTCCTTGTCTTAAACCGTAGTACACTGCAAAAGGTTTGGAAAGCTATCCTCCATGGTTTACACTACTTGAGGTATTATTTTTTGTTTAGTACATGGATCCTGGTTAGTCTTATTGAGGGTCTTGAGTGTGTTGTAGGCTTCTTTGCTGTTCCCTGCTTCCTTGCCTTTCTCGATTGCTTTGCACTGCCCCTCTATCCAATCCAATTTCCTCAGCTGTCTTCATCTTCTTCCTGACTTCTCTGTTCATCTATTGGTACTGCATCCTGGCTTCGTCGCTGGAGTGTTTCTTTCCTCTTAGTTCTTGCCTCTTGTCACATAGATCTAAGACCTCGTTTGTAACCCAAGGCTGGATCTTCTGCTTCTTTCCCACAACTTCTTCAGCTGTTGTAATTAGCACCTCTTTGATGATGTTATTAGCAAGGGTGTCTACATCGCTGTCCACTAAGTTGAGGGCAGCAAACTTCCCGCCTACTTGAGCCTGGAACACCTCTGCAATTTCGGGGTCCTTCAACTTCTCTAGATCAAAGCGAATGCGGGTGTTCTTTGGACAAATAAGACTAACAGACAAGATCAGCGGTCATGGAAGATAAGGATGGCAAGCTACTGACAGAGAATGAAGAAGTCCTGAAGAGGTGGACAGAATACTGTGAGGGCCTCTACAATTACCAGCTCAACTCGGACACATCCATTTTGCAGGACAACCAACGACCCACAGACAGTGAGAACGGTCTCCAAGTACTGAAGGAGGAGGTGAGGCCGCGATACAAAGTCTGAAGCAAGGGAAATCCCCAGGAGTGGACAATGTCCCAGCTGAGCTTGTTGAATATGGAGGGAAAGAGACCATAGAGGCACTAACAATGCTTTGTCAGAAGATCTGGACAGAAAATAAGTGGCCAACAGAGTGGACCCAGTCATTAGTGATTCCCTTACCCAAGAAAGGCAACATCAAACAATGCCAAAATTACAGGACTGTAAGTCTGATCAGCCACCCCCCCAGCAAAGTCAGGCTTTGCATCATCTTCAACCGACTGAAATCCAAGGCTGAGGAACTGCTATCAGAAGAACAAGCAGGTTTTAGAAGAGGGCGGAGCACTGTGGAACAAATTTTCAACTGCCGAGTCCTGATTGAAAAGCATCTACAACACCAAAAGGACCTCTTCCACAACTTCATTGACTTTAAGAAGGCATTCGACCGGGTATGGCACAACGGCCTATGGCAGGTTCTCAGAGATTTCAACATTGAAGAGAGGCTCATCCAAGTCATCCAGGCCCTCTACGAACACTCCAGCAGCACAGCACTTCTCAATAGCCAGCAGAGCCAGTTCTTCCCGACCACAGTCGGAATCAGGCAAGGGTGCCTACTATCTCCAGTCCTTTTCAACATCTTTCTGGAGAGAATCATGCAAGAGACCCTCGAAGAATACCACACCTCCATCAGCATTGGCGGCAGGCCGGTCTGCAACCTTCGTTTCGCAGACGATATCGACCTCATGGGGGGGCAGCAACACCGAGCTCCAGGATCTCACACAGACTTGTCACAAGAGCAAGTGCCTACGTCATGGAGGTCAGCACAGAGAAGTCAAAGGTCATGGTCAACAGCACGAGAAACAGCAGTGCCAACATAACCATGAATGGTGAGCCCCTGGAAGAAGTGACCAGCTTCAAGTTTTTGGGAGCATCCCTGTCCAAAGATGGCACCTGCACAGCAGAAATCCCAATCAGGATCAACTCCGCATCAGCAAAGATGGCCAGACTGAACAGAGTGTGGAAGAGGAACATCAAATTCCACACAAAATTCCGGCTCTACAAATCACTAGTAGTCTCGATCCTCTTATATGGTTGCGAGACATGGACACTGATAGCCGAAACAGAAAGAAGAATCCAGGCGTTTGAGACCAGGTGCCTGAGGAAACTACTCCGCATCTCATACAAAGAACACAAGACCAAATGATTATGTGCGGAACCTGGTCACTAACCTAGTTGGGCCCCACGAACCACTTCTGGCAAACCGTCAAACGACGGAAGATGGCATGGTTTGGCCACACCATTCGTCACAACACCCTCTCCAAACCATCCTTCAAGGTACCGTTGAAGGAGGGCGCAGACGAGGACGGCAGAGAAAGAGCTGGTCCGACAATATCAAGGACTGGACCAAAATGACCATGCCAGATCTCCTCTCTGATAAAACTTCAGCGAGTATTCCATAATCAGATTTGGTCAGAGTTATGGGTCTCCAGTTATGTAGTAGTTCTCTGTCTAGATTTTTATCTTTGTGCAGTAAAGTAATCATTGCTTGCTTCTGTGGATAAGAGAGTTCTTCCTGTACGAAAGGATTCTATGAAAGAGTCTGTAATGACTTTAGCCAGTTTACACCTAGAGACCTTTAAGAAACTTACTGTTATGCCATTGGTGCCTGGGGCAGAGCCTGTTCGTAATTTGTTCAGTGCATTCGTTGTTTTCTTCTAGAGAGATCATTCCTTCACATAAGCCAGCTTCGCTTTTCCAAAGACGTGGGTATGTTTCATTTCCTTTAAACTGGTTAACTGCTTCTTTAACATTGTCTGCGACTGCAGAAAAACGTAACTCCAAAAGAATGCTGCTTACGACACCGAATCGCCTAGCTGACTTCATTCAAGTTTTAAAGGCAGTGCCAGTCTTGAATAAAAGTTGCTTTATATTTATTCATTTCTCCAGTCTTGTTGCTTTATAGATGTGTTCGGTTTGGGGTATATGGGCAAGCTTGGAGCATCCTTTTTGAGGGATGTTTCCTTGTTTGTTCTGTGTGCTCTGTGCTGTCATGTCTGCTAGGCAATTCGGTGTCGTAAGCACATTCCTTTGGAGTTATGTTTTCTTGTGGGAGCAAGAGTTACCCTACTTGTTTATTGTTAAATTCATCAGTTTCTTTTAGGCGTTTGCAATTTTTTAAGTTAAAATTTCATTTTTGCAAGAGATCTTTCCCAAGCTCTGTGCAGAGGTTTCTGATTTCAACTAAGCACAATTCCCATATGTCTATATTACAAATATCTTAATTGGCATACCTTTCTAGCAGTTCTCCAAGTAGGCTGTTCATTTCTTTTGCAAGAAATTTGAGTTTTGCAAGAAACTGTTATTGAACTCCCAATACCCTTGACCACGTTTAAATTCACTAGCATGAAACTCCGAAAATACTGCCTTGTGGTCAGAGTTAGGAAAAAAGTAACAATTCACCAGAAACCCCATGAATGCATTATTCCCTTTGAAGCAAAACAATAATCTGAATGTCGGGATATGAATGGATATTTTTGTACTCCAGCTATACTCTTTCTCACCCATATGAACGCCATTTATCGATCAACACTAAAGATTTGGTCAGTTTACTGAATTCGTTTATTTCGGAGTCACGGTAATGTCATAATTATTTCGTTATTCAGTACAGATTGAAGTCTTACACCAAAAGTAAGCTTTTTGGAGAAATATCCCTACTTGTAAAAAAAAAAAGCCTTTTTATTTCCTGCATTATTTGGAGCATTTGCGTTTACTAGAATGAAGTCATAATTCAATTGCTGACAGACACAACTAAAAGTCTGGTTTATGACAGTATTAGATTAACCTTTCATGATAAGGATTTTTTGAGATTAGAATGATCTCGCCTGTAATTTCCTTCAGTGTAGAAGATCTCTCCCCATTGTTTTCCCACAGAGGCAAGTCGTTTCTAGTAAAACGTGCTTGCTTACAGTATAAATCAAAGCAGTATAAATCAGAGCATATGTTTTGTGCATAATGTAGTATTGATAATCTTTCAGATTTATTTTTCAAATCCTCTAACATTAAGGTAAACAATTCGTAAGCTAATTTATCCATTAAATATAGGTTTGAAATATCCTGCTGCCACATCTTTTGAAAACCAAACAAAAGAACAAAATGGCAACCCTGAATCCTAGTCCGTGAATCCTGTCCTGGTCGTCAATCGGTCACCTGCAGAGAACGTTCAGTTCAGTCACAGACCTCTTCACCATGGTCGGAGTCAGGAGGTGGAGGGGAGTCAGACCGATCCGCATCAAGCCTTGGTTGCTTGTTACCTGACTTGACCAGGCTAGTGTCCCTTACCACTACTCTTTTTGTTAAGCTGTCGATGTTGAAGCCATAACTAACATTGCAAAGCCAGAAGCATCAGAGCAATGACTCTATTTCTTTGCACTTATACCGGTTAGCAAATATTGAGGGCCTATAATTTTGAGCTTTGACGAATGGTAGGAATCCTCTAAGGGAGACTAGACCAATTTACACACTAGATCTTCAGGTACGCATTGTTCTCCCTTGCGCCGTTTTCCTTCATGGAGGACGTCGAAAATGGTGACGTCTGAGTTGCTGTTTTTGTGTCTGTATATGTTCAAATAGTTTTGTTTTGTTTTTGTTTTCTTCCTCTCATCAATCTGTCTGTCTGGATTTTGTGAGGAAGTTCATGGCTCAAAAATGTCGTGTACAGATTAAAACTCATACATATTAGGACTGTCAGCTGCGCGCGCTTCTGTGTATTTCTGTCTACATGTTTGCGTGGACACGTGTGTTTAAGTGCGTGTATACAGTGCGTGTACGTGTGGGTATGCAACGAGCATGCACTAGCAGGGATATGAGTGTGTGTGTGTGTGTGTGTGTGTGTGTGTGTGTGTGTGTGTGTGTGTGTGTGTGTGTGTGTGCGTGCGCGCGCGCGCGCGCGCGCGTGTGTGTGTGTGTGTGTGTGTATGGCGCTTGCTTGCCTGTCGGTAAGTGGACCACAAAACACTACACGAAAAAAAAACATGGCTGAGCAGAAGAAATTTCACGGAACGTTCATTAATATCGAAATGATCTTTACCATAGCGAAAGCGTATCACAGGCAGAGGCGTGACTGGATTTAAAAAGTTAAAAATTAGGATATGGATAAAAACAAAGAAAAGAAAATTACAAATTAGGATATGAAAAAAAAAACAAACGAATAAAGAAACAACAAACAAACAAATGATAAAAAAGCACGCCATTCTTTTCCACGAATTTCTATACAAAGTACAAAGAAATGAAACTCCAAATTTCTTTATAAAAAGAAAAAAAAAAAAGTAAAACAAAAAAAAAAATATATATATATATGATATGCTTATTGGTATGGGTAGAAGACTTAGGGTGATATGTTCAGAAGAAGATATATTAGAAAAGAGAATACAGGAACATGCAAAATATCTCGTTTACTTCGTGATGGAAAATGGAGGATGCGTTAAAAGGTCTTAGAGAAGGTGCCAGTGTGCCCAGAAAGAAAGCCTTGCAGACACGTTCAAAAAACAAACAGAAGTAATTGGCTTTGGTTACTACTTGAGACCCAAGAGTTCCAGATAAATCAAGTATTATAAGAAACAATCTGAAGTTGTTGTACAACAACCCAGACAATTTGAAAATGTTTCCGAAGAAGTATATCATTGCAGGAAACAGGACAGCCAAAAACTGAGGTGAAAAATATAAACCAGCAGTCCCCAACACGTACTCTGCAACATGGCCCTGAAAACAGTAGAGGATTTTTTTAAATGTGACAAGAAGTGTGACACGTGTGTACATTCCATAGACACTACATATTTATGTACATTCCATAGACACTACATATTTTAAGTCACGTTGGGATGGGAGAAGGTGGAACATAAGGTCTCATCTGAACTGCACCACACGTAATGTAAATTATATGATTTAGTGCAAATTACATCAAGATTTCCTCTATGTTGGGTCAACAGTAAATTTGAAAAAGAGATGGTCGAATCATAAAAGCGATGTTAAACTTAGTAAGACTAAAAAAATGTACAGTTGCATCACATGTGGCAAGTGAGAAGCATCCACAAGATCAGAATGTTATGTTCCTGAACATTATACCAATTGAGCATGTGCGGGACAACAGAAAAATTGCTAGAAAGAGAACTGTATTGGCAGGCTAATTTGGGCACATTGTCACGGGGAGGGAATGAAAGGAAAGATTTCGCTTCAGTTATGAAAAAGAGAATTCAGTTCTGAGTGAGTAGAGGGGTGGAGGAGTCGAAATGGTCCCTATCACTTGCTGGGAGGGGGGTGGGGTGGGGTGGGGTGTGGAGCGGAGGGGGGGGGAATATGATTGAGTGTATTATATTATGAAAAATCTAAGATGACTCCAGATGGTATGTATAGGATTTTTTAAAATACATTTTTCAATTATTATTAGAACAATGATGAATTTTGTGCTTACTGTAATTTAAAACTGTTGGTTTGAGGTACCCCCCCCCCCCCCCCCCCCCCCCCCCCCTCACCACCACTTGTTCCTTCCTTCCTCACTTGCCCTTTTCCCCTTCTCTTCCAGCCATGATCCCAGTGAGGGTTAAATTGGATGTGGTGAAGGTGAATGAGTTTTGTGTGTGGAGTGTGGGGTGATGTGTGGGTGTGAGTATGTGTGTGTGGGTATGTGAGTGTGTGTGTGTGTGTGTGTGTGTGTGTTGTGCGCGCGCGCGCGCGCGCGCGCGTGTGTGTGTGTGTGTGTGTGTGTGTGTGTGTGTGTGTGTGTGTGTAAGG
>JADBJO010011785.1:40000-52500 GCA_016801955.1 Conus betulinus
AACATTTTTTGGCCATTTAAACTAGAACAACTGTGCATCGCAGTAAACCGTCTTATGTATTGGAAAGGGTCAAGGCCTTGTGACAAGTGTGACCATTTGGTTGTTTTTGACTACCTATGTTTTTGTTTGTTTATTTGTTTGTTGTTTAAGCTACAAACGTCATGAACTTACGGTTAACTCCCATGATCGTCGTTTCTATGGAAACAAAATTTTAAAAACGGACAGAATGCCCGTTTCGTCTCCATTCCAAAGTTAAAGTGCCCGCCAACTCAAGTTTACGAGTAGAATTAGAAAAACGGACTTCGTGGCCTTTTTACTCAGTGACAAATTGCATCAAAACGAACTGAGATTTTATTACTATTTTTAGTCGAAAAGACTTAGACATCCATTCAGACGAAGCAAAATGGTTATAGTGTTTTACTAAAGTACAGATCCGATTTCTTAGACAAAGAGTAAAAAGGCTCAACAGCGGTCGTTTAGATTCATTAAAATGTTTTAGACTGTTGTGTGTTAATGAAACGAGAATCTCTCTCTCTCTCTCTCTCTCTCTCTCTCTATATATATATATATATATATATATATATATATATATATAACAAATAAATTCCGAGGATAAGTACTGAGCACCATTCCAGCAACTTACAGAGCAGCTTGGTGTTGCAATGACTGCAAGAAATATTCAATTATAAACAAAGCTTGCTCTTATGTCTTAGATTGAAGAAATAGGGGGAGATAAGCATTCATAGTTGCAGTGGTAGATAATTCTGCCTAACCAACAGTATGTGCTTGAGTGGGTGAATAAATGCTTCTCAAAATGGACCTTCAGCAAGCTTATAGTCTCCACGGGGGAGACAATCTCCAGTGGAGAGAAAACTTGAATGTTTATCTCCCCACTTTTCTTCAATGTGTGTGTGTGTGTGTGTGTGTGTGTGTGTGTGTGTGTGTGTGTGTGTGTGTTGATTTTTCCTTTCTTTTTTTCTTTTCTTCTTTTTAAACATCTTTTTGGTGTCACTTCAAGCTACACATACCTTCCGATCTTTAGTCAGACAAAACTTCCTCTCTCTCCTTTCATCCCTGCACCATCACCCTATTCCCCCTTTTTATTCGTACCCCCACCCCTAACTATTTCTACATACGCAGCTTCGCATAGATGTGGGGAGAGGGGTGAGTGTGTGTGTGTGTCGGGGGATCGGGGGGGGGGGGGGGGGGGGGAGGGGAGGGGAGGGGGGACTCGAGCGTGTGCTACCAAAATCATTACACGTTGAAATGTAAATTCTAGCCTACCTGTCATAATTTTATTCGCCGCTCTAACAATCGCAAAAAGACATTAGAAAGGACACCAGCTATTCATGGTTTCCTAGTGGGCCGGTTTGGAAACCAAAGTTTTCTTTCTCTTTTTTTTTGATTTACAAATATTCTGTTAGCCTAAGCAAGTCGGTGGGTATACTATCCATACTGTGAACGTCATGACCGTAGATTAATTTCCCAAAGGCCAGTCAGAACGGCCCCACACAGCTGCCTGACAAAAGCCCAGACGCGGACTCTTCCTCAGCTGGGCTTTGCTTTGTTCCGATTCTTGTTTCCCCCGAAATGAACTGTCTAATGACCGAAACCTTGGGTGAAGTTGAAGGTCACGGTCTCTCCGTCATAGGGCACGTAGGAACTGGCCCCTGAAACAAAGAAGAAGAGTGTGGGACGTCTGGTTCTTTTGGCCCCAAATCCTCTCTCTCTCTCTCTCTTTCTCTCTCTCTCTCTCTCTCTCTCTCTCTCTCTCTCTCTCTCTGTTTCTCTCTGTCTGTCTGTCTGTCTCTCTCTCTCTCTGTTTCTCTCTGTCTGTCTCTCTCTGGCTCCTACCCAGAGTTGAGTTTTGCTGCGGACTCAGTTGGGAAGACTGGGACCACACAGTCGAGTTTTCATCCACTTAATGGATGCGTTTCTGAGAGTGTTGCTCAAATTTCCTGACCAACACTGCAGGTGCCTGTATCTCTCGGGCCTGGTTGACGCCAGGATATATTATGAAAGGAAGCGTAGAGTACAGCCCTGTCATGTAGTCTCAGACCGAAATGGAAATCCGTAGCATCATCTTAATCATCCTCATTCATCATCGATCAGCATTAAAAAAAAAAAATGTCTCAAAGTTCTGTGGCCCTTCATGCCCTGCTCTCATGGTGACCTCAGTTTCGATGTCCTCTCCACGTCTGTTGGCCTTGGTTTGGTTCCGTCGGGGTCACCGGTATCGGCGAGTCCATGGGGGCTGTCGTTGGACGGACGTGGTGGCGCCCTCCGGAGGGAGAGCTCACTCACGCCGGCTCCGCGACTAAGCAATTATTGTCGTCAGTAGGGGGCTTAGTAGGTGGTGTCCTGCGTATGTTAGATCAGAACAGGCGCCACTGAACACCACCGAAGTGACTCGGCAGCAGTGCAGTGTCTCCTCCGGTGGGTTGCCTCTTTGACGACTTGACATTGACTGCTCCCTGTGGATTGCCGGTGCCGGGGCTGCGGCGGGCCACCCGGCTGTGGCTGTGGACGGGGTGTCGGAATGAGCGGCGTGGGTGCACTGCCTCTGAGGTGGCGCAGAAGTTGGGACGCAAAAAAAAAAAAAAAAAAATACTTTTAAACAGTTTTTTTTCGTCCTGCTCTCATAAAAATAATCACAGAACAAAACAAACAAAATCATATATCAACAAATTATGAAGAAAAAAAAATATTGAAGTAATTAACACATTGAAAGGATCATAATGCTATCAAAACGATTGTATAAAATTTAAACGATTATTGTAATTAACACTATATAGCACATCATATGCGAGAGAGAGAGAGAGAGAGAGAGAGAGAGAGAGAGAGAGAGAGAGAGAGAGAGAGATTCGGCAATAGAATAAATATTAATCGTTCGATAATTTTTCCATCAAATTCCCTTTAAGAGCTCTTTAAAATGTTACTTTCCAGGACATGATTTTAAAGTAGATGGCAAATTGTTCCATATCGTTCCTCCAGAGTATGTAAAACTTAATGTGTGTGTGTGTGTGTGTGTGTGTGTGTGTGTGTGTGTGTGTGTGTGTGTGTGTGTGTGTGTGAGTGAGTGTGTGTGTGTGTGTGTGTGTGTGTGTGTGTGTGTGTGTGTAGTGACTTCGTTGCACATAACTGATTTAAAACCATTAGCTCTGAGCGCTGGTCCACAAAATTATTATTTTTGTCACAGAATTCCTGTCTCTCATCTATCTACAGTACATGTCTTCGATATAAACTAGGTGCGAAACTGTTTGACCACAAGAATTTCAATCTATATTACCACCAGAATTTCAATCTACATTACCACAAGAATTTCAATCTACATTACCACAAGAATTTCAATCTATATTACCACAAGAATTTCAATCTACATTACCACAAGAATTTCAATCTATATTACCACAAGAATTTCAATCTATATCATACTGGACGCCCTTCAGCACGCCGTCCAGTTCGTTATCGCATATAGTTTATTTCTCGCGGTTTAATACCCCATTTATTACTCTGTGTGTGGTGTTACTACTTTTTTTTTGGATTTGAACGTTGTTGCTAGATTTTTTCCCCGTAATATATCACATATCTTTAGTGAAAAGATTTTTTTTTTATTTCACTTATGGATACTTTTCCATGAAAACATGTTTAATGATCAATCAACAGGTAAATTATGCTAACTAACCTATGGCGAGAGCACGAAAAGAACCCAGAATCTGCGAAATGCAGAACGCTGCCGTTCTCTACTCAGATTCAGACTATATTCTATTTCACACCATGTTTGATTTTCGCTTTTTTTTTTTTTTTTTTTTTTCGCTAATTTCCTGACGGTGACTTAGTCCACCGTTGTGAACAAAGTAAGTTACCATTGATCTCCTGTTGTCACTCAGCCTGAAAAAAAAACACGTGGAAGTGGATAAAGATTTGCCTCATTGGTTTTTTTTTGTTTGTTTGTTGTTTGTTTGTGTTTTTTTTTGCATCTTCACAGACACACACACAGACAGACAGACAGACAGACAGACAGACAGACGAGCGGACTTAACCGAAATCAGTACCATACCTAACAAATAAGCTGTTGCTAAAAAGAATAGTTGTATTTCACCAATTCAAAGTTGTGGTCTTATAAGATCAGCCATTACGTCTACAATACAATTCTTTCCTTAGCTCTTTTATTTTCATTTCTTATTTTCATCCTAAAAAATAATGTTATAATTCTACCTTCTGTATCTTTCAATTAATCTTTATATTTGTCTTATTCACATACATTACAAAGCATAAATTGTCAAGTTATGATATCGTCACAATGCAATTTCTGATTCCTGCAGCCGTCAAGCCAGCGGGTTGTGAAACGTTATTTTGTAGACCACACTATAAACATTCCGCTTGCTGCTGCTCATACTGTGCCTCGTATGGCGTGGAATTATGATCAAAGATCTGTTGATGCACAAACAATACCCTACTCCACACTACTTTGCCTGTGTGCTCTGTAAGTGCCAGTGAATTGCCGCTGTAAGTGTCAGTGAATTGCCGCTGTAAGTGCCAGTGAATTGCCGCTGTAAGTGTCAGTGAATTGCCGCTGTAAGTGTCAGTGAATTGCCGCTGTAAGTGCCAGTGAATTGTCGCTGTAAGTGCCAGTGAACTGCCGCTGTAAGTGCCAGTGAATTGCCGGAATTCTTTCTTCCCGTACCGACAGGCGTGTGCTTCAGGTCGCCATCCAGAATCTCCCACCAGGTGCGATCCACCTGCCACTGACTGTGCAGGCCGTTGAAGGCGTTCACGAAGAACCCAGGATGATTGGCGTGATCGTACGACACAGAAAACCTGCAGAAAGACACGACAGGGACGCCTTACTTGGTCTATAGAATACTTTTGTGCTGTACCTACCAACTGGCGTCTGTTCGCCGTTTTGGTCCAGAATCTCCCAATAAGTTTTATCCAGGGTGTAGTTGCCGGCTAGATGGTTGATGGCGTTGATGAAGAAACCCAGGTCAGAATTGAAATATGTCGCGGTGAACCTACGAGACAGAGTGGTAAACAATGTCCAGAACACATTGCTTTATAACAATATTAATCATTGATTGTGATGATGACAATGATTATGATGGTAATGTTAATTATGATCATCATGATCATGATCATGATCATCATCATCATCATCATCATCATCATCATCATCACCATCACCACACTTCTGCTAATACTAATAAACATAATTTAAGACAACATACCACGGATGACAATCGATGATGATTAAAAACGGTTCCTGCTTATTCTGTAACATGAGAAGCTTCAAAGATAGCCACTTCCGAGGATATTCTAAATTGTGTTTGAATTGGGGAAGTTAATTAAATTCTATCATACACATACATAAACGCACGCGCGCGCTTCCACACACACACACACACACACACACACACACACACACACACACACACTTCCATGAAGTCGCATTTATAAGTCTTGGCGACACCCTCATCAGCCCTGTGATTTGCCTGGTCAGGCTGGCCAGCCACTGTTCTAGCACTGCACCGATACCACTAGAATGGTAGTTCAATGCTCTCAATGGTGAAAAGCGCAAACTATTGCCGCACACATCGGGAAACAGAATTGACATTCGGCCATTTCAATGTTATATCCGGGGATACGAAAAGCGCAAATTATTGCCGCACATCCGGGAAATAGAATTGACATTCGGCCATTCAAATGTTATATCCGGGGATACGAAAAGCGCAAATTATTGCCTCACATACGGGAAATAGAATAAACATTCGGGATTTCAAAATGTTATATCCGGGGATACGTCTTCACTTGGTGGGTCTTTTTTTTTCATCGTTGTCCCATGTACACAGATTGTACGGATGGTGTCGGATGTATGGGTGATCTGGGATTTCCAGGGCCCTGGTTCCTTTCTTCGTCATGAACGACCTGGAAGAAGACCTGTCACCAGTCCTCCACTATGCCATTACCAGACCTCAGTCTGCCGACACGGTCGCTCGCTCTCTGGTGTAAGCAGGTCATGTACAATGAGTGTCATTGCATACACACACGTACACACAAACATGCACACACACACACACACACACACACACACACACACACACACACACACACACACACACACACACACACACACACACACACACACACACACACACGCACACACGCACGCACGCACGCACGCACGCACACACAAACACACACACACACACACACACACACACACACACACACACACACACACACACGGAAAATGAGGACGTACAGGTGACTCACCTGAAGGTGGTGTCAATGTCGGCAGCCTCCTGCATCATGTAGAACAGTGTCCTGGAACGTGTGCACTCGAGCGTGACTGACTGTTCGAAGGTGGGCTCCCGCAGGATGTTCCGCACGACCAAGGTGACCGTCTTGGTTTTGATTACGAAGCAACTGTAACATCTTTTGATCTCTGACTTAGAGAAAACGAAGCTGCAGCCATTGGGCCTGAGGGGGTTGGATCTGTCAACATAAGAGGTAGGTGGTGAAATAAATCAACTGCAAAGATTCTTCCTGCTGTACGAAAATGGTGTATATTAAATCCTTCACAGTCACAGTCTATGATGTCAGTGCTACTTGCTAACCTATATTGAGTCCATTTTCGTTTCTTGAGGCAACTTGTCGGAAACCTGGGGTCTGGCAGGGCTTTAGTACTGACTTGTGTTGTCGTATTCTAACCACTGACACGTATCAGTTTGTGGACCTCGCAGCACCATACAAGAAAATCATAATCCGTTAACTTCCTAAGTAACTGTGAGGTACCTTTTCTTAAAGAACTCCGCCCTCCGCTCTCTATTCAAGCTGGAACGCTTACAGTTTGTCTTCTCTCTAGTTCATGCTGAGGCTCTTTTCGGCTTGCATGCATGCATGCCTTCTTATCTCGCTATACCCCTCATCCCCTCCCAACCACCACCACCCCTGCGTCCCCTTCTCAAAATCGTTGGATTTCATCTGACAACAGAATTTTTCAGAAACCTCCTCTGCTCAACAGATTGATTTTTTTTCCCGTGCGCGGGCGCACACACAGACACACAGACAGACAGACAGACACACACACACACACACACACACACACACACACACACACACACACACACACACACACACACACACACACACACACACGCGCGCGCACGCACGCACGCACGCACGCACACACACACACACACACGCACACAGAGCGCAGTTATTACATGTGCATTCTCTCTCTCTCTCCCTCCCCCCCCCCCTTCTCTCTCTCTATCTCTCATCAGGTCTACAATTCTTTGGATTTCCCCTTTTCCCTCTCTCCTGGCACCTCTTTCTATCCCATCTTCATCTTCTCTCTCTCTCTCTCTCTCTCTCTCTCTCTGTCTCTCTCTCTCTCTCTCTCTCTCTGCACGCTCACCTCTTCCTACTTACCCCCTTTCAGTGAGTGCGCGCGCGCGCGCGTATGTATGTGTGTGTGTGTGTGTGTGTGTGTGTGTGTGTGTGTGTGTGTGTGTGTGTGTGTAGACCATCAGTTCCTTTTGTTGCATCCCTTTACATCTAACTTGTCATGTAGCAGTGACAGGATGCTACGTACTTAAAAGTGCCAGCAGCCTTATCAGCTGAAGATCGCTCAATAACTTAATGGCGTGTGTCCCCGATGGTGATGACAGTTACGTGAAGCGAGGTGCACTAGCCCTCTTTGGCGTCCTTGGAGAGGTTGACACGCGGCTGGAAAGGAATGCCTGAAATGTTCTACTTGTTTAATGCCGTCGACAGCTGGCGAACCAGGGAAACGACAGCTGGCGAACCAGGGAAACGACAGCTGGCGAACCAGGGAAACGACAGCTGGCGAACCAGGGAAAGGGTACCCGGTCTGCACACCCACTACCCATTCAAAACGAAAAACGCATGCACCCTGTTTGCAATGTCATACACTCCTCTTTCTGCTATTGCCTCTCTTCCCTGCCCATTCCCACCTCTCTCTGTGTCTGTCTGTCTGTCTGTGTCTGTCTGTCTCTCTCTCTCTCTCTGTCTCTCTCTCTCTCTCTCTCTCTCTCTCTCCTCTGTCTGTCTGTCTGTCTGTCTCTCTCTCTCTCTCTCTCTCTCTCTCTCCTCTCTCTCTCTCTCTCTCTCTCTCTCTCTCTCTCAGTTGTCTATAGACTAATGGCAGCTTTTAACAATATTCTTTCGTCATAAACATCCATTATTTACATCATCTATACACAATGCTTTTATTCAGTCAGTGATTCCGTGTCTTTTGTTATCATTATTTCATCTGTTTTCTTGTGTGTGTGTGTGTGTGTGTGTGTGTGTGTGTGTGTGTGTGTGTGTGTGTGTGTGTGTGTGTGTGTGTGTGTGTGTGTGTGTGTGTGTGTGTGTGTGTGTGTGTGTGTGTGCATGTGTGAGTGTGTGCGTGTGTGTACTTTTTTGTGACATTGGTTTCGTTATTCATTCCACAAGTGACAGCATCTGTTCTTTCATTAACTAGTGTGTTCGTTCATTCCATTAGTCATTGTAATGTGTATTTGTATATTCGTGTACACATGTACGTGCATCAGTACAAACGATCCATCCCCCAGCCCTGCTACACTCCAACCATCCCCAGCCCTGCCTAACACACACACACACACACACACACACACACACACACACACACACACACACACACACACACACACACTGGTTCCCAGCATACACACAGCGCTGCACTGAATGGGCAGCAACAAGTGTTTTTGATGCGCGGAAAAAAAACTGACGAAAAGATGTCATCTCGATGTGACACTAACACTTCTCTGCAATCGAGGACACTGTCGGGCTATTGTGCTGCATTATGCTGAAGAAGAAAGCTTTTTAGGGTACTTTTGTGACCAGTCGTGGCGAGTCACAAACCCAAGCATCCAACCAAAAATCGACTTTTTTTCCGTCAATCTTGATTAGGTTCTGGTGGTATGTGCGAGCTGTTAACAGTCTCCCCGGCCCACCTACTTCCCTTCCGTCCCCCCCCCCCCCCCCCCCCCCCCCCCCCCCCCCCCCCGGCCCCCGCTACCATCTACTTCCCTTCCGTCCCCCCCCCCCCGGCCCACCTACTTCCCTTCCGTCCCCCCCCCCCCCCGGCCCACCTACTTCCCTTCCGTCCCCCCCCGGCCCACCTACTTCCCTTCCGCCCCCCCCCCCCCCTCCCTTATCTCTACCTTCTCCTTAGGACCTTCATCGACATCTCCCATATTCTGAGATGATATCAAACCATAACTATATAAGTATGATTAAAAGAGTATGTTTGACGAATACATTAGTAAATGTTGATGAATTCCTAGAGAGTATTAAAGTAGTTAATGAATAAACAAAAATGTTAATAATCGACAATGAATAAGCATACAAGTAAGCACACATGCACACAGAACACACACAGACGTTTATATGCACACACTCACATGCTCACACACACACACACACACACACACACACACACACACACACACACACACACACACACACACACACACACACACGCATGACCCTCAGATATGTTTCCCCCGTCTTTCTCAATCGTTCTCTCTCTCTCTCTCTCTCTCTCTCTCTCTCTCTCTCTCTCTCTCTCTCTCTCTCTCTCTCTCTCTCTCTCTCTGTGTGTGTGTGTGTGTGTGTGTGTGTGTGTGTGTGTGTGTGTGTGTGTGTGTGTGTGTGTGTGTAGTTGTAATAATAAGCTTGCAGTAGAAAAATGACGACAATACGAATCGTGTAAAGAAAGAATGGAAATCTTAAATGAGGCAGGGAACAGTGATAATCGAAATAGTAGGTAACTTGGGTCCTGTAATGAACTAAGGAGACGCCTATAACAGCAAATAAATGCTGCTTACGAAACCGAATGACCTCACAGAAATGTTCACACAGAGCACACAGAACAAACAGGGAAACATCCTGGAGATTTCATCATGAATGAAGTAGGTAATAATTCCGTTTTGTCAATAACCGCCATAAAATGCAGCTTTACGTCATTAATTTATACCGAAAGGATATCTGAAAGTACGTTCGATGTTTAACCTTTGGACGTGTTTTCACTTTTGAGGAAATATCTACTGAATTTAAATTAAGTTTATAGATATAAGCAAGGAACTTTGAACAGCCCTACTGGCAAACGAAACACTAACTTCATACACGCCCGGTGTGGAATTCAACTTTTCAGTGACGTCTTTGTATTTATTTTTTCTTCAAAGTATACACTAATGACCGTTTACCCAGTGCTATTTTCCTACATACCCCGAAATGCGATGAAAGTGAATAAACATTGCTCAATGAAGGTTATGGGATGGACTGTAAGTTTAGTTCTGAATGAAGTGTAGAGGACTGTTTGACGTTCGTTGAGGTCCTCGCTGTTCCGAGTGTCCTTCGAGCTAGGCATGTGTTCCTGTCCATAGATTACTGTGGGAATCTGGACCTAGATAGTGCGTTTTAATTCCGCATATTTCTGTTTCTTTTCAATTCTTTTTCATCGCATGATAAGTACAAAGAACTCACAAGCCCAAGTCTATTGGAGACGTTACGTTATGTAAGTACATCATCATCACCTTGGTGGTGGTGGTGTAGTTATATTGTTGTTGTAACTGTTTTCGTTGGTGTTGTTCTTCGACTTCTCTCATTATTTATAATGTTGTTCTTATCATTATTGTCATTGCTGTTGTTTATCAAGAGAGCAAAGTCTCTCACAAAGAACCTTAAGCGCTTTAGACGACAAGGATGTCGAATGAATGAATGAATGAATGAATGAATGAATGAATGAATGAATGAATGTTTATTCATATAGGCCTCAGCCCTTCATGAAAGGGTAAACGTACAGATATACGATTTTCATCATGCAATACAAAGGCTACGGTTATGGCAGGCACACCATGCAAAACTATATAGTAGCTATTTCTCTATATTTAAAAGCCTTATACAAAACAACGATAAATTTCGTACAACATCAGGTTTAGTGCATGCCATGAGTAGACTTAGTTTAAATAAACAAGGTTGTCGATAATTTAGGTTCCAAAAACTTTATCTTATATTCTTTCAACCTTTGACAACAAAGAACGAAGTGCATCTCATCTTCTTTAGATATCTGGCATAAATGGACACATCAGATCACATTCAAGTCAGATATACCTAGTCTAAACCTAGTCATTATATGCTTCAATTTCGGTCCATATTTGCTTTCAAATATTGCTTCAAGTCATGGGTATTACAAAACGTTCTATACAATGAAATCTTCACTAGTGTAAATGTGGTTATTCCAGTTTTGTCATCTACAGTCAATCAAACGCTGACGAAACATTGCTATAAAGTGATTTTCATTTCCCACACCTTGATTTAACCACACGTCACCAAAACCATTACTATATAAACAAACACGCACATTTGAAACCCAGTTCTTCTTTCCACTAGCATCGAAATCATACAGCATTTTACACGCTATATTAGGTAACCTATGTTCATCCATATGTAATAGCTTAAACCAATATCGAAGGCAGTTAACCGCAGCATTAACGTACGTGGGAAATCTGTTTGTTTCACCATATACTAAATCGTTGGGAGTACGCAGATCTACGCCTAAATACTTTTTAAGAGCAATAAATGAACTGGCTCACAATGAACAGCGGCTTGGTCTAACCCCCATATTTCTTATCCGTATAGCAGAACTGGCTGGACACGCGTATCAAAAAGTTTTATAAACAGTTTCAAGGATTGTTATGTAGAGTATATAGCTTCTGAACTATACACAACAGTACATTTTTCGCTCGACTGGCAAGATCTTTACAAGCAGCAGTGAAACTCAGACGAGTGGAGATAAATATTCCCAAATACTTGTAAACATTAACTACAGGCATTACCACGCCATCATATAGCCATCGTTCTCTTACCCTTAGATAACCTCCCTTCCGAAATACAATTACGTTACTTTTATTCATGTTGACTTTCAATTGAAGCGAAGAAAGCAGCATGCTGCAAGTTATTTAGCTGTGTCTGCAGTCCTATAACCGTCTCTGACAATAAAACATCATCTGCCAATAGAAGAATAAACAACTCAAATGCAGTACGTGAGAGCAAAGCGCCATGTTTTCTGTTATTAATCACATGTAATGCTAACTCATTGATATATACAGAAAATATAAGTACAGGGCTACACGAGTCTCCCTGTGTTTCACTCCTGCTGTACATCGAATGTATTCAGAAAGTTTAGAACCACATCTTACTCTACATTTTACATTTTCATATACATAACTTTGATACACTTAAATAACTTACCAGTTATGCCATTTTGTAATAAAATAGGCCATAGCAGATTTCTATTAATGGAATCAAATGCTTTTTCAAAGTCTATGAACGCTACATAAAGTTTACGGTTGTATGAAAACTGCTTTTTGCACAAGCGCTAACAACGTAAATATGTGATCAATTGTCGAATATCCTTTTTTAAAGCCTGCTTGATACTCGCCTGTAACATTGTTCTCGTCTATCCA
>JADBJO010011786.1:0-28695 GCA_016801955.1 Conus betulinus
AGAAAAGCACACGAAGCAGGCCCATGATAAGCGTGAGAGAACTACGTATTTCTTGAGGCTGAAGTGCGGACCTAGCAGGAAGGACTTGTCAATTTACTTAACCCGAACCACGATCTGAAACAAAGCAATGTCTTATGTGCAAAGCTATACGAGTGTGATACCAGAATTGACGACTTGAAGGACCACTCTAAATGGAATAACTCATTTTCTTCAAAGGTTTACAATGACAATTAAACAAATGCAGACTGTGAAGCAGGCATTTTTAATCGTCGGTTTACAAAGAGGGAGACGATGTAGACTTGATGGCATTTAGCAAAAAAACTATTTTCTTTTGAGTCATAAATGAGAAAGAATCCTTTTACACTGATTTTGAAAAAGCGTTGAACAATTTGATCCCAACGAAACAGTGGTATTTCAGGCCTACTAATCTGTTAAACAATGGTGGTGTAGGTTTGGACGCTATATAAGTATTTACATATGTGTATCTATAGAAACCGGGAATCTAACGTCAGATGTGAGGGGAAATATATAGGGCTTGATTCAGTGCACCAGTGGTGGTGTGAAACAAAGGGTAATGTATGTAGCAACCCGTTGTTTTCTTTACCTATTAATGAATCAACGTCAGAAAGAAATTGTTTCCAGCAAAGACATAGTACAGCATTTACTACAGACGTTTTACATGTATTCATTTTATACTGACCAACTTCCTTCAAACTCAGCTGAGCAATCTTTCTCGAGCTGCTAGTTCACTTGGGTTGTAAAAAAACGAACATGGGCAAAGGAGCAACGTTATTGTGTCTAGAAAGGGTTAGATTAGATATTAAAGGTCTACTTTATGGGGTTTTCAATAATTGGTCAGCTTATGCAGTAAAAACACCACTGCCAGAGACATTGCTTTCCAACCAGAAATGGCTCTCTGTGGATCTAAAGAGCAGTTCCTGTCCAATCTTACAAAACAAACAACGTTTCATAGACTGCTCAGCCCCTCCCTTCAGAGCAGCGTTGTTTTTGCCGTGTTGCATGCAAATGGAGAGTGCTGATTGTCTCATCGTCAAGACCCTTAAACAAGCCTAGAAAAAAGCAGTGTGGAGGTGAAAAACAGTACTTGTAAGCGAGGACACCGACCTTCTGGTGCTACTGTACTCCTGCATCATCTCAGATCAGATCACCACCCAGTTTATTTCATGTCTTCAGGAACTAAGAAAGATTCCAGAGAGGGTGTGGGACATCTGATCTATCCAAGAAACTTTGGGCACAGATGTTTGCAGCAGAATTCTTTTTACCCATGCATGGATGTGTGTGACACTACCAGCGCTATTTTTTCCTTGGGAAAATCGCTTCCCTTGAAAAAGCTGGCAAAATTTCGGAGGTTTTTTTTTTTTTTTTTTTTTTTTTTTTTTTTTTTTTTTCGAAAAGCAGGCAGATGGTCTTTCTTTTGGAAAAGTGACACACAGGACGTGGTTGCAGCTGGGTGAGACTGCCCATGTATTTCTGTTTGGTGGGAGATCTGACGACAAGCTTGATAGACTCTGATATGTCAAGTATTCCCAGAGGCTGATCGTCAGCTCTTCAGCTTTGCAACCAAACAAACTACCTCCAACAGCATCAGCAGCGAAGTTCCATTCCATGCGATGCTACTACTACTGAAGTGCAAGAGTGGCTTTTTTTCTCAATAACGGCAGTCCTGACTTCTATCTCAGCCCCCTTGAATGGGGATGGCAAAGAACCAGCGGTATGTTGCCTCCAGTCTGCTGTGATGAGCCTGCTGCCCCAGAGGAGCTGCTGAACATCATTAAATGTACCTGCAAAAACTGACTGCCAAACGGCCAAGTGTTCATGCAGACAGCACGGTCCTGTGTGTGGTGTTGTTTGCAGTGAGTGCAGAGGGAAAACGTTGTTTAAACTCCATGCAGAAGATGGCGTGTTTTGATGACAGTGATTCTTCAGACGACAATGAGTAATGTCTCCATTTATATACTCGGTAAGAGAAATCTGTTGATTTCGAAAGCAAGTCACAAGGTTATTTGTAAACTGTTGTCTTTATTTTTTGAAGACAAAATCAAGTTGTACTCTGTTTCAGAATGCTTACATTTAAGTGCAGTCTTAATTGTAGTGGTGAATCTGAAGAAACTATGGCTCAGGATGACAGTGCCTCTGAAGCACATACTTTAATGTGACATTTTTTTTTCTGTGACAAAGGAAGAAGATAATGAATGACAGAAATCGTCTCATACTCCTCCAAAGTTATATATATATATATATATATATAGTACATATATATATATATATATATATATATATATAAGTATATATATCTATATATCTACACATATAATATATATGTAGTGTGGTGTGTGTGTGTGTGTGTGTGTGTGTGTGTGTGTGTGTGTGTGTGTGTTTTCATTATTATTTTATATGATGACCAAATTTTCTAAATCAGGTAAACAAAACGTTTGTGGCTTTGTTAACACATGCATGTGCCGCTCGCACATGCATGCACACAAACTCTAATTATAATAATAGTTTATTATTATCATTGCTATTGGTGTCATTTCAAACAAGAGTGAACTGAAAAAAAAAAATGCCTCAAGAAAAAAAAAAAAAAAAAAAAAAAAAACCCACTTTTTTCATGGTTAATGTTCATAATAGCGGATAAGTTTTTGAAAATCACTAGTGGAGCTGAGCTAAAATAGAAAACATGTCTAAAAATAGATCAGGTCCCCGCATGATGTTGGTAAACTTTACTTCACGAGATAAGGGACCCTTTCCACAATGTAAAAAAACCACAAACCATGTTATAAAGCTTTCACTTCACGCTGGTGGGCATATTTTTCTCAGAGTGTGTTGCTCAGACCATCGGGCATATTTGGTACTTTACTTTCACGATGAAGGACCCTTTCCACAATGAGCCAAAAAACCACAACCATGTATAAAGCTTTCACTTCACGCTGGGGCCATATTTTCTCAAGTTGTGCTCAGCATCGAGCATATAGTGAGGGATCAATGAAGGAGGCTTTAGGAGACAGAACAGAGAAAAGAAGAGAGAGAAGAGAGAGGAGAGAGAGAGAGGAGAGAGAGAGAGATGAGAAGGAGAGAGAGAGAGAGAGAGAGAGAGCGGATAGACAGAGGAGAGAGACCGAACGAGACAGAGACAGAGGCAGAGACTAAGACAGAGATGGAGAGAGAGAGAGAGAGAGCGAGAGTCTGAGAGAGAGAGCCAGAGAACAGACAGACAGACAGGAGAGACAGAGACAGAGACAGAGACAGAGAAAGAGACAGAGAGACGGAGAGAGAAAGGACTGAATTAAAGGATAATCTGGACACAAGCAAATAAAATTCCGCACAATAGCCAACTGCTATCATTTTGACCATATGTAATGTGTTGGCAATGGCCACACACCCACACACACACACAACAAACAAACACACCACACACACACACCACACTAAGAGGGGGAGAGAGAGGACTAGAGAGGGAGAGACGGAGAGAGGGCGAGAGAGAGAGAGAGAGAGGGGGGGGGAGTATGTTAATGTATAAGGCATAATTGGGCGTTGCAGTATATAATACAGGACATGATGGACCAACACTTGAAAATGTACAATGCTACGTGCACCAAATCTGAATACATATCATTGTGGAAATCAAACACTTCAAGGTGAGAGAGAACTGAGTGTGTAAAAATGGCGATTTAATAGACCATATGTGCATAATGTAACTCAACAGCAAGACCCTCAAGGACGGGACACGGCGGTACAATGAGAGGGGGGACACAGAGAGAGCAGCGAGAGTGAGGACAGAGGAAAATCAATCAATCAATATCATATAAAAGAAAATGACATCTAAATCACAGAAAATTTGTTTAACATATGCAATGAACACATGGTTTTAGACAACGGAGCACCAGAAAAACAAAACAGAGAGAGGAAAACGGGGAAAAAAAACAGGACAGGGACAGAGAGAAAAGAAAATAAACAAGGGATAACAAAATTTGACCCCATGTCATTTATATTAGACCACAGTCAATTCAAGAACAGATTGATCAAATTGGATCAGTATGGAATCAAAAGGCAGTCAGGGCTGAAACACGGATCAAACTATAGCATTTTAAACAGGCACACTATCTGTATCTGCCTATGGAACACTTAACAATTTAACAATTATGGAGAGGAGAGAGACGGAGAGAGAGAGAGAGAGGAGAGAAGAGAGAGAGAGAGAGAGGAGAGACATGAGTGAGAGAGAGAGAGAGAGAGAGAGAGAGAGAAAAAACTATTATAAACAGACAGAAGCACTATGTCTTGGCACAAAAAATGTTGCATGGAATATGGAATATTTACATGTTGTCCCAGTGTAGCAGCTTCAAGCTGTGAAGATTGTTGATTGTGATCTTGCTTGTCGTCCTCGTCAAACACTGATATCACCTGAAGACATGGCACGTCTGAAAGCCACATCTGAGAGTCAGTGTGAATGTTTCAGCCTCACGATCTGTCCACTTTGTACTTTGGCCAGGATATGTCCTCCCGATATCCAGGCCGACATAGTAGCCGAGTGTTTATGGCTCTGCGGAGAAGTGCGTAGTTGGCTGCAATGAGGTCTTCCCTAATGCTCGCCCCCTTTCCTTTCAGGCGCCTCTGGTCCTTCAGCTTTCCGTCAAAGAACCGTACCAGGATAGGCCGCGCGGTTTGTCGCTGCTTTTTCTGCCAGTTCGGTGGGCCACCTCGATGTCACACAGGGATTGATGTTGACGCCAGCGCTGTCAGTGAAGATGTCACAGACCTTCTTCACACAAGTCTTCTACTGACTCTCTTTCATGCTCTGCCACACGAAAATCACATAAGTGGCATAACGCGAGTACTGCTGCTTCCAGATCATTGTTTTCTTTTTCCATTTGCCTGATTTTCCCCTCTCGGTACTTTAATGTACAGTTCAGCAAATCCTGTTCTTTGTCAGCTGTTGAATTTCCCCATCAACCCTGTCTTTCTTAGCCTCCATGTCAAATAGTTGGGCCCTCTAAAGTGGCACCTTTTCCATGAAAAGTAGTAGTAATGTTGTTGATCTCTTGTCGCTCATCACGAACAAAGTCCTCTTTCGTTGCGAGCCGTCAAAACGGTTTTTTTTTTTTTTTTTTTTTTTTTTGTTTTTTTTTTTTTTTTTTTTAAATACGCGTTAGAACGGCTTGGATATATCGGTATTCATCTTCATTTGGACAGAAACGTGCTGGCTGTTGTAGGTTGCTTGTTACTAGGGCGGTTTTCACCACAGAGGACTAATATCACTTTCTTCCATCGATGAGCAGTGAAACACTCGTTTTGCTCCTGCTCTCTGCCGTCACACATATTAATCCACTGGGCATGAATGACGGAAGTCGATCATTTTGCACCGTTACAACAAAACTCTATCGGTGCATCTTGCATCTGTACCCTTACTCTCAATGGCGTGTCTCACTGTCACTGACTTGAACTTGAAGTGCTCGCGTCCATCGACTTCCGCCTCATTTCGCAACAGCATTTTCGATTGTTAAGTGCAACCCACTACACGATATAGAGTTGAATCGTTATGGCTTGATATGGAGCATTGCACTGTGAAAAGTTCTTTTGTTTGCTGTGAAGAAATTTCTTGGCGTATCATTGCCAACGTCTGATTACCTACTACATTTGGTAGGACAAGGTATGCCCAGTTTGTTTAAACTCTTTGATAAGATGGACTTTTATTTACGAGATTCAAGTCTGCCTAAGATGTATGCAATGTTATATGAATAAGACGAACGAAAGTCAACTGGCTGACAAGAGAAAAAGTTAAACTACATGAACTAATTGGGTTGGGATGTGTGGCTCAATCCGGAGTAGGATACATGGCTGGTTTTCTAAATATGCTATAAACAAGACTGATGGATTACAGGTAGCAACGGCGGAATACTCATATTCATAATAATACTGTAATTAATTTGTTTTAAGCAATTCATTTGCTTCACTTTGTTCTAACCTATGTATCGTGTGAAAATGGCCAGGCATTAAAGTATAATTATGATAACATTTCAATTTAGAGTTTAACATTTGTCTATTCATTGTTGCTGTTACAAACCACAACGAACGAACTCTTTTTTCCCTCTGTTATGTAAAAGAACACAAGAAGATGTCCGTTTTTTGCATTTTGTTGTTCTGTCTTGATAGATTTCAGGGATCAGGTAATCCCTACAAGTATCTAAAATCATCTCATTGCTCAGACTCTTATTGCTTATGTCAACAAAGCATGAAAATATTTCAAAAACAGTTTGGCGTTTACTTATTCAAAACATTTGAAATATGATCTAGATATTACTCATAGTCCTGTTGTTTACGTTCCTTTGTTTCATTACCGATCTCCGATTTCAATAGTACGCATCGTCTATGCCACTGTTTTTATGTTGTTTATGCACCTTCTTCAATAGGGGCTTTGCTCTTCTTGAATACATCCTCTCTCTCTCTCTCTCTCTCTCTCTCTCTCTCTCTATCTCTCTCTCTCTCTATATATCTTATCAACCAATCTCTCTCTCTCTCTCTCACAAACACTCCTGCACCAATCACTCACTCAATCCACAACACCTGCACTTTCTCCCATAAGAAAGCCGCCCAACTCCTCCCACATGCCTTCCCCTTTGGGGATTTTTTTTTTTTTTTAAATCGGCAAACACTTTTTTTTTTTATTCACCGGGAACGTGATCCTTCCATGAGAGGCGATCGTCAAACTTCCTTGTTACGCCATTCTACCCGTCAACAAATCGTTAACATTTCTTGTTACGCCATTCTACCCGTCAACAAATCGTTACCTGTTCTTGTTACGCCATTCTACCCGTCAACAAATCGTTAACTGTCCTTGTTACGCCATTCTACCCGTCAACACAAATCGTTAACTCTTTCTTGTTTACGCCTTCTACCCTCAACAAATCGTTAACTCTCCTTGTTACACCATTCTATCTGTCAACAAGTTTTGGCCACCATGATCGAAATAAAAATTGATCTGTAACTCCTGGATTAAGTAATCTGCCTCTGTGGCAGTTTACCATACTGGAGCCATAAGGAATTTGCATTTTGTTTCCGTGTAACGCATAACTTTTTTTTCTTCTTTACACATCTCAATCTAATGTTGCCCTATCACACACAACTTTTTTTTTTTTTTTTTGCATAATTCAATCCAGTATATGGTCTATCGTGGAATATCCGCCGCCTGAGCTCAGCTCTTTCCTCACATATTTTGGCAGTTAACATCAGAGTCTGTCCAAAACAGCAGTAAAACATTTCATTACAATGGCAGGTGCGATACTCCCCCACAACTCCATATCAACGTTTTTATATGAATCATTTTATCAATAGCTTCCGCTTTAGTCAAAACACACACGCACACAGACACACAGAGAGAGAGAGAGAGAGAGAGAGAGAGAGAGAGAGAGAGAGAGAGAGAGAGAGAGAGAGAGAGATGGCTTACTCTATACTCCTGATCACTAAAGCAAAATTGTAACTCTCTGCGCATGTGTGCGTGTTGTTCGTGTGTGTGTGTGTGTGTGTGTGTGTGTGTGTGTGTGTGTGTGTGTGTGTGTGTGTGTGTGTGTGTGTGTGTGTGTGTGTGTGTGTGTGTGTGTGTGCGCGCGCGCGCGCGTGCGCGCGCGCGTTTCTATGTCCGTGTGTGTGTGGTCTCTGCACAGTGTGTGTGTGTGTGTGTGTGTGTGTGTGTGTGTGTGTGTGTGTGTGTGTGTGTGGTGTGTGTGCCTTGCGTGTGCATGAATGCGTGTGCGTGTGTGTCATGTGTGTGTGTGTGTGTGTTTTCAGGTGTCATTACTGCCTAAAGTTATAAACCAAGCACACTTTTCACACACACACTGCCTTGGTTTATGGCAACACACACACACAACACACACACCCACCCACCACACACACACACACACACACAACACACACACACACACACACACACACCCCCCACACACACACACACACACACACACACACACACACACACACACACACACATACACACACACACACACACACACACACACACACACACACACACACACACACACACACACACACACACACACACACAACACACACACACAATGAAAGAGAAGAGGAGGAGAGGAAGAGGAAGAAGAAGGGGGAGGAGGAGGAGGAGGAGACCGACAGAAAGAAAGCAAATATGAAGTAGAAGAGAGAAGATGATGATGAAACGCTTATGAAGCTGGCAGCGTACATGATTTAACAACATCGTATAGATAGATACCTGCAGAGCGTTTGTCTTTGAATAACCGGCAAAGTCACCTATGAACAATTCCATTCTTACCATGTGTTTCATCGTCTCTCAGGTCCTAGGCCATTTGAGTGAGAATGCCTATTATTTCAAAACATAGGTTAGCAACTGCTTGGTGGGGGGAGGGGGGGGGAGGGGGGGGGGGTGGGGGGGACAAAAAAGTTCTGTACTTGTGTACGAGAGTGTAAAAGGTAAGCGTGACTTTCGCCGACCTGACGCTTTGCAACACACAGGTGACACATTATTGCCGTCAAATCGGTCCCAATAGTGCTACCAGAGTTAGTACCAGTCCCAGACACACACACACACACACACACACACACACACACACACACACACACACACACACACACACACACACACACACACACACACACACCACACACACACACACACAACACAACCCACACCCAACCAACAAAAAAACAGGGATAGTATATATGTGTTTTTTCCCCCCCAGCTAATTACCAGAATGATGAACGCACACTGTGCGCTAGCTAAAAAAAAAAAAAAAAAAAAAAAAAAAAAAAGAAAAAAAAAAAAAAAAAAAAAAAAAAACGGAATATAAAGCATATAAACACATGCACTATTGCACAGCAGAATCTTAAAAGTTATAATGTCGGCCATACAAACAACAGAAAAGAGAAGAAATGCTTTATCTGTTGAACGTCCAAATAAATGATATTTCTCCACTGTTTTCCACTCAACTGGACTTTTTTCATGAAGCTTACGATTTTTAGTTGCATTTCTTCTTTGTACAAATTTAACCGAATCCTTCCCTTACTTTGGTTAACAAGATGCGCTTCCTTTGATGTCCGCATTGTAAGGACAAATGTCTTGTTATCCTACATGAATGAAGATGTGGGCTTTTTTTTTGTTGCTTTTTCATTTAATATGATTACAGATAGCTATCAATGTTCACCCTGTTCGACAACACGACAGAGACCAAGTGATCTTGCATTATGTTCCGAGAAGAAGGTAGTGTTGGATGATGATCAGATCAGAGAGAGAGAGAGAGAGAGAGAGAGAGAGAGAGAGAGAGAGAGAGAGAGAGAGACAGACAGACAGACAGACAGAGACAGACAGAGACAGACAGGACAGACAGACAGACAGACAGACAGACTGAGCTGTGACGGACGGACTGAGCACAGACAGAAACTGAGCTGTGGCAATTATGAGCACAGAAAAGCACTATGAGCAAGGGGTGGGGACAGAACACAAATCCACTGAGTGTAGAACAGCACAGAGCCTCTGATATCATGACAGCCAAGCAGTTAAAGGGAAGGCCTCACAGTGCATTATGCACGTAGCGTAAAGAACAAGTTGTTGCTGCTCTTAGCTTTCTTTTTCGCCTTATCTCTGATGCATTACTATACTCGCACTCTGTACAACATGTGACCCCATTAGCAACATCAACAGAGATATTAGGTGTCTGACTATGACTACAGCACTTCCTTATTATGTTTGACAACAAACCAGACAGTGGTGTATGGGCTGTAGGAGCGGAGGGTCTAAAGTCTTTTTTCTTCTTTTTTTTTGTGCATGTTAAGTGACACAGATAATGTATGTTCAAATTCTGTTGCTCGCCTTATTTCTAGGTCACATTTTCAAGAGTCATGCTCTACTCTCTTAATGAAACTCCACTGGCTGTCTATTTCAGAACGGATTGAGTACAAAGATGTATGTACATGTTTGTGCGTGCGTGCGTGCGTGCGTGCGTGCGTGCGTGTGTGTGTGTGTGTGTGTGTGTGTGTGTGTGTGTGTGTGTGTGGGTGTGTGTGTGTGTGTGTTGTGTGTGTGAGTGCTTGTGAGTGAGTGAGTGTTTGTGGGTGGGTAGGTATTTGTAATAACTGTGTTGATTTAAAATTTGTGTACATATGTTGCTCGTTATCAGCGCCTAGCACTTTTGGCAAGGCGCATTACGAATGCTATGTAATTATCATTAATATCAGTTCTAGCATTAGCAGCATCATTACTGTTCTTATGTGGATCCTCATGTTCAACAGCTGGCATTCTGGCGTGTGGTTTCAGGTACAGGAACTGAAAGAATGAACGTCGACAACATGTTACTGCTGTGTGACGACTGTGTCCTTAAATGTTTGTATTTTTAGTTAATGGGCGGATTCGATGTGGAACAAACCGGTAAGTACAACCAACATTCAAGGAATAAAGTATGGAAATTCAACTATGCAGTACATTGCAGAACATTATTTACAAACAGCTGTATCAATCCTGCAAATGGTCCAGGCAAACTATGATAATACGAATGCAGTATTCCGTTACAAACAGATGTCAGCAAGGTTTAAGAACAGATAAACCTTAGGTTTCGTGAAACTTGTCCTTGGTAATACAATGTATGTATCTGATGACTTGATTACTTTGAAAAAAAAAAAAGCAGCGGTGGGGGATCACAGAATGTTATGGAATTCATGAAGACAGGACAGATGAGCATTGTACAAACAAAGAGGACAGCCTGAATAAAAACCCTCACCAGAGGATGTACCAGACGGCGAAAAAGCTGATCACTTGTAAATATGGAGGAGTCATTCAAATTCAAGACAAATCAGGGAAATGCGGGCGAACAATGCATTGTATAATGTATGACCAAACTATGCTCAAACTTGGTATATAACGGTAAACTTGATGGAGGCCAATTTGTGTTGAAGAGTGCCTCCGTTCTCACAGTGACTGAAAAGCGTCCCTAAAAGAGAAGTCTGCTGAAAAAGACGGTAAACCAGCAGAGTTGATACAAGCTGAGTGAGAAAAGGCTATGAAGATCATGAAAGTTAAAGTGGAAGGCAGATTCCATTCTTCCTTCTACCACCTTTAACATTGCCTGAAAAGAATCAAGTATTCATTTATTTTAGGATGGACATTAAATGTGCACTAAAACAAGTCACACGTGGTTCTAACGCACGACCATAAGCTTTGCTGGAAAACACTTTAAAATTTCCGAATGGAATATCTGGTTAATTTTTTTGCCTTCACAGAATCGTCCTCTTCTTCAGCAATGATGGCACCAGCTGACGACTGTAATCTATTCAGAACGGTTTGGAGCATTGCATTGCTAGAATGGCCGGTCAGACCAACAGTTTTTGATATTTCTGATAGTTGTGAAAATTCCCTTTTATGTCAGCAAACGTTCACAAAAGTGTAAACCTGATATGGGAAACAAATGCAACAGGACTACCAGTTGTTATTATTACGTGTGTAAGGCAGCAATTTGAAACACAGTTTTACTTCTCTTCTTCTTCTTCTTCTTCTTCTTCTTCTTCTTCATCATCATCATCTCTTTCTTCTTCTCTGAATTAGTCTTTTACACGCTGTCATACTACTTCTGTTGTACCATGGAATACAAACAGTTTAGAAAACTGTAGGGCAGCCATGTGAATGGATGCCGTTGAATAAACGAAGACAGAGTATGTATTGTTTTGTTGTATATGTGATCAGCTAGATTCATGTTTTGTGCAGAGTATACCACTAATTTTAACATCAGAGAAGACGCTGTACCTGCATCTCTGAAGACGGGTGATGGTTGTGCAGTTGTAGGCTATCGCCTGAAACGAAACAACGAAGGCATCACGTTTGTACAGAAAAAAATCTATCTGACTGTCAGGACCACACCCGTTTAAGTTTCACAGAGAACCAGGGAGTAGTGTATGGTTTGTGTGGGGGTTCCACTGTTTTTTGTAACCTGCACGTGAAAGTCAGACAGGGTATGCGTGTGCGTGCTCACGTTCAACGGTCGGCATTCTGGTGTGGATTCACTGAAAGGAACACTTGGAGCATTGCAATGCGGTTACGAACACCACATGATACTGACATAACATTGAAATGTGATTACCATGTTCTTCAAGATTTATTTTTTCAGTCAGCTACGAATTTAATGTGGATAGCAATCATGGATATACCGGCAGCTACAATCAATTTACGAGCGATAAAATACAATAATTTATTGTTACAAAATATGACAGAATATTCTGGGTATGTAAACATACCGTATGTGTGTGACACGATTTCTTTTAGCACAGACCTGACGTTACACTCCGAACATGTCGTCATGGTCAGTGTTCTACAGTCATACCAACTTCTCCCTTGTTTTGATATCAGTCCGTTGCGACTTGAATACAAAAAGCAGAATACATCTCAGAATCATTGTACTATCGTGTGTGCTGAGCGTTCCACACCAGCGTCCATGTTTATTACGTCATATATTCGAATTCACTTTGTTCGTAGTGGTTTTAGACTAGAGTTTGTCAAATGGCCTTTTCTGCTTTCTACGTCTCTACACACCCTTATAAACTGCGAAGTGGGTTGTTCAACTGTTCTGTAATTAATTATTTCAAATTCCATCACTTTCTGCAGTGTAATCTGAAGACAGAGTGTGAAGATGGACGGGATGAGACAGAACACTGTCCCTTCAGTGGTCCTAGATGTCAGGGGATGGTGGCTTCAACTAACAAGTGTTTCAAGCTAGTCATGTTGAAGACTAGTTCACGTAATATGCATTTATCCCATGAATGTCAGAAATATGGCCAGCAACTTGCTTCTGTCAAAACTAGAAAAGAACTGGAAAACTCGCTACCTATTTTCAAAAATTATTATATGTTTCAAGTTACGTTTGGTTACACTTCAGGCTGGCACCTGGTGCCTTTTATATATAGCAGATTCCGTAGTGGGTCTGATAAAACAGTTATATTCCATGACAATCACTTCGTATTGTACGCACATTTCAGACATTCGAGGAGGAATATGGAACTGGGTTGGAAATCCTGGGGTTTACGAGAACATCTCCGTGGATATGCAGCACTATGCGAATTAAGATTAGATCTGCTGGGTGTGTTTTCTCGTAGCATTGCACCAGCCAAATCAGAGTCCGCACAGCCCACTTTCACACACACCAGGCAGGCTTTACTCACTTGTTCACACAGTCACGTGATCCACAGCTTTATGTATTGTAATATCGAAAGTTACTTTGGGAATACATATAATTCTGAAGGTTTTGCATTCCCGAAATTGAATACTGATCAGGAGCATGTACCAGCTAAGAAAAATACAACGTATGCACTTGCAATGTTCAGTTGTATTAAGAATGTTAACTCAATACATCATACTTTGGTGTGTGACTTCATACAGGACTGTCCAGATAAATCTGATGAGTCCTTTTGTGTGCATCCTTTGTGTCAAGGCTTCAAGTGCTCAAATGGTCAGTGTGCATTGCACACTCAACACTGTAATGAGCAATCTGATTGTCTGAATGATTCTGATGAGATTAGTTGCCTGCAGCAGAATTTGGCTTGGTGCACGTACTGCATGAGGTTCATAGATGTGAAGATGACACAGCGGTTTTACATTAACCTCGATGGCACCGGTTACTTTACACAAAAGACAATAAGAACCGAAGAACCTTGTCCCTGCCACTCATTATCGTTGTGCATCTGAATGGTTGTACTGCCTTCCTATTTACACTCGATGCAATGGATTCTCTGACTGTGTTAATGGAGAGGATGAGCAAGACTGCAATACGATTCGATGTTCTGGATTGTTCCAGTGTCGAGCATCTGCAGTTTGTCTGCATGAAGATCATCTGTGTGATGGCTGGGGCCAGTGTCCACAACGAGATGATGAACTGATGTGCGACATGACTGTCCTGGAGGTTGTGTATGTCAAGGCCACTCCTTCCTTTGCAGAAACACGTTTCCTGTTCATCGTTTCTCACAGCTACGATATGTGGACGCCACAGGATCAGGGATGTCACTGTATGATTTTAAGACCAACACCTATAGTATTCGTCTTATTCTAGCTAGTTGCTATATTTGTAATGTGTCAGGCATTCAGTTTCCCAACCTACAGTACATTGATCTTGCAAGCAACCTTTTACAATATCTTGACATTCCTAGTTTTCTCGAGCTACAAAACTTGAATATCTTACGCTTAGCAGGAAAACCCCATCAGGTCAAACACAAGAGGCGTGTCACCAAAAGGTATTCATTATTCACTGACGCTATTAGATGTATCAGAAACACATCTTGACACACTGAACTGTGAACAGTCTATATTCTTGCCCCTAGTGGAACATTTAAATTTTTCCTCTTCAGCCATTAGTATCATTGGGCCTTCAGGTTTTAAAAACATTCCACGTCTGCGTGAAATGGACATGAGATTCATCCCACTTACTGATTTCCCATTAGATTTGCTGTCAGCGTCAGATTATTTACAAACTATTTTTGCATCAAACTACAGGTTGTGCTGTGAGAACTTACTTCCAAAACAGTCGGAAAAAATAAAGTGCTCAGCTCCTTACACTGTACTTCCTTCATGCACAAAGCTGATTCCCACTGAACTCTATAGAGTTTTTTCTTCTGGGTGGTCTGTGTGTCTTCCACAGTAGGAAACTTGGCTTGTCTCATCAGCCTATTTAAACTCAAAGGAGGTTTTGAAAACAGTTCGATGATTGCTAACTTGTTGTTTGCTGAATGCTGTATGGGATGTCACGTCAGTATTGTTACAGCAGCTAGTGAGATATTAAGTGATCGTTACATTCACTCTCTGAAAAGATATGGGTGAACAGCCTGTCTTGTAAGGTGGCTGAGTTTCTATTCTATCTGTCCAGTGAGACGTCAGTTTTGATCATTGGGTTCATCACTATAGTTCACATCAGCGTCATTTGCTTAGGCAAGGATACATATACGCTGAAAACATCAGCTTTCATAGTACCATGGTGTGGAACCATGATGTCTTTGATACCTTTATTCCTGCGTTGTCACAGAGGGACTTCAAGGTCAGTCGGGTCTGTGCCGCATAGCATTATTGAATCAATTTAAATCAGATACAAAATATCGATGGTCAGATGTCATTCTGACCTTTAACTGCATAATATGCTTAACAAGTATGATTGGTCAAGTTCTGATCAACAAAAGGACACCCGAATTCAGAACTATGCTTGATTCTGCTGCAAGGTCTGTGTATTTTGAAGTGCATCTGGTGAGAAAAGTAGCGACCACGAACAGCGTCAGCTGGATTATGCTTGGATTCATTATGGTTTTGGTCACAAATGGGTCTCCAGACTTAAACAACACCCATGCCTCTATCATCATTTTTTTGGTTACCTCTCAGCTCTGCTCTCAGCCCATTTCTTTATCTGTGGACTGTGGTCATGCAGAGACGGCAGGAGGATGTACTGGAAGAAAAAGTATTGGCGATGTTAAAATCTCAGTTGATTGTATCAGGCAAACAGGCCTTTAAACCAAGCAAACAAATATAGAATAAATAAAGGAAAGTGCGATTTGGGCATGTTTCGTTTATCTGTTATATATGCAATGGCCAATATTGCCATACATGAACAGAAAGGCCAAATACCGAAATTTGTAATCTGTGTTCTTTGAAAGACCTTATAGCTTACAGCACAGCACTCTTGTGATTGAAACAACAAGGGAATGGTCTTATTTACGTTTGTGTGCTTGATATCAGAGGCAAAACGGTTTGAGAGAGGGGGGATCATTTTCAATGATAAAGTCAGAAATCGCTGCTCTTTTTAGTTTTTTCCTCATAGACTGGGCATTGAAGAAACAGAGTTTTATACATAGAGACACATGGCAAGAAATGTTCGGTCGAATATCAATTAAGTTTCCTTTCTATAAATGTCCATTCTCTAGACGTATTTGAGTAGAGCAGTGGCATGGGGCAGCAGATCCAGTGGTAGGAGCAGTACCAGCAGGTCCGCAAGGTGCCGTCTGACAACTACGACGATGGTGGCTAACGTTTCTAGTGTGTGAGGGGGGAGTGGCGTCGACCAGGAATTCCCCATCACAGCATTCAGTGTTCACGGAAGACAGTCGGTCTGTGGTGTTATGTTGCTCAGTGGATGAATGGGGAGAAACAATGACTGAAATAGTTCTCTGCTTCCGTCTTCCTCCACGTTTGAGTCTCCTTCGAGGCAAGGCAAATCCAATCCTGCCTGTCGCAAATGGGAGGTCAGGTCAGGGTCAGGGGTGCAGGGTTCATTGATAACATATAGGCCCTTTGTATATATGCAAAATGGGTCGCCATGTATGGCGGCAGGTGGGCATAGTTGTCCGTTGTGCACGTGCGGCAAAGATTTGACAGTAGGGCAGAATGGCCTCCTCTGACACTGGCACACAGGTGTGTTGTGTCGACGTGGCTCACCTTCCGTGACAGGGATCGTAGGACCGTGTTGCACGTGCAGCGATCTGTGTAGGGATGAGTTGCGGCCATTGTTCCCATTCACACCTATCGCTTCAGCAGTAAGAAAACGCTGGGCACTGAACATTGCTGCTGGGGATGACTGGAAAGGGGGGGGGGGGGGGGTGAGGGGCATGGAAATGTGAGGGATAGGGTGAGTGGGAGTGACAGGAGGGGGGGAGGTGGTATGGATGGAGGCCCAGATGTTCGCCTGTGGCTCAATCCACCATGGTGATGCTAATGACAGATGCAACTGCTCTGATATGGCGAAGGGGAGGGGGGGGGGGGTGTGGAAATGTAGGGGATGGTGTGAGTGGTGGTGAGGAGGACAAGGAGGGGGGGCTAACTGTTCGCCTGTTGCACAATCCATCATGGAGTAGTTTATGACCAATGCAATTGCTCAAGGGAGGGGGGGGGGAAGGGGGCGGGAGGGGGGGGGGGTGTTAGGGGCGTGCAACAATGAGGGACGGGGTGAGTGGAAGTGCAGGCAGCCCATCCTGGGGCCGTTGGTGATGTTAACCATCCTCAAGCCTTCCTGACACTTGGCTGCCCCTTCCGTTTTCTCTCTTCCTCCCCTACCCTCTGCCCCTTCCATTTCTCTCTCCTCCCCTACCCCTCTGCCCCTTCCCTAGGCCTGATGAAAATAAGCACCAGCAGAATTAGGAGCCATTCGTGGAAAATCGATGTGTTAAAAAACGGGATGTACATGTTTCCCTACCCACGCCAGCCCACGGCTGTCCTCAACATTCTGGATGCGCAGTGAAACAGCGTGTCCCTCCTTCAATGGTCACTGCCTGGAACCCAGAGGGAAGAAGGATGGGACGAGCCAGAGACAGCTAGAGAAGAGACCTATCGGCAGAATCAAAGAGGAAGAGAACTACCTGCACAGAGGCAGAAAGGGCGTCCAGGAGTCGAGTTTCGTGGATAAATGTTGATGGCCTGGTCTCTGGGAGGCGCAGGAAACTAAATTAGTACATAAGAAACTGCAGTAGATGTGAACATTAAAACATTCATTTTGCGCCCAATGTGAGAAGGTAAGTGACTGTTCGTTCTTCGTTTTCATGGTCTTAAATGTTGCATGTCTTTTCTGAAGAATACCGAAGAGGTCAAAATGGGTCACACACGAACATACTAAAAACGACGCATAGATCTTTTGATTAGACTCTAGTGCTAACAGAGGTAACATGTTATACTCCAAATAGATGTTTCTTTCACTTCTATATTCCCTTCAACCTGCTCAAGTGAACAGGTCTTGGAACAGTAAATCTTACTTAGAACTGTACCAGACTGTGGTGAACTTCACTAACACGATCAGCATTTTACATTCTGTATTTGTTTACGGTGTATTCAGAGAAGAAAGCAAGTTCTGAAATAACCTGTACAAACTGGCAACCCCTCTTCATTCTCTCTCGCATCGACGACTGTCATTCTCCCATGGCTGGTTTGCCTGCGTCAGACTTAGTTCTCATGTAAAAAACACAACACAGTCAACTTTTCAGGGATAATTCTGTCAAAGGCGTTCAACGCCTGCCATTTTGTGACATGTTTCGCTACAGAAACATCGTTTCAACGTCCTATGACTAAAACTAGATGCTCTCAAGCTAATAACGCCTATAATGATTCAACAAAATATATATGTCTACTAAGAGTGCCACAATTACTATCTCCCCCATCCCCCTCCCAGTTCATTCATTTCTTAAACCTCTGCTGGCATTGAGAGAGATTTGCATCCCTGCCCTCCCCTCTGGGTGATGTGTCACCGAAGTTGCCATGGATAGGGAGGTTGCAGCAGCTACTATTATGAAAATTGATGAAGGGGCTTTATGTGTTGGATTCGTTAGAATATGGATATCTTAGAATCGAGTCAGAAAAATATCGATGTATAACACTTTATCATGATGGCACATAGAGAGAGAGAGAGAGAGAGAGAGAGAGAGAGAGTGGATGAGCGTGTGTGTGTGTCTGTCTGCGCGCGTGTGCGGATGAGAGTGTGTGTATGTGAAAATTAGATAGGTGATGTGTCACCGAAGTTGCCATGGATACGGAGGTTGCAGCAGCTACTATTATGAAAATTGATGAAGGGGTATTATGTGTTGGATTCGTTAGAATATGCATATCTTAGTATCTATTAAGAAAAATATCGATGCATAACACTTTATCATGATGGCACAGAGAGAGAGAGAGAGAGAGAGAGAGAGAGAGTGGATGAGTGTGTGTGTGTGTGTGTGTGTGTGTGTGTGTGTGTGTGTGTGTGTTCGCGCGCGTGTGCGGATGAGAGTGTGTGTATGTGAACATTATATATATATATATATATATATATATATATATATATTCCAAGGACGCAACTTACAGAGCAGCTAGGTGTTGCAATGACTGCAAGAAATATTGAATTATAAACAAAGCTTGCTCTTATGTCTCAGATTGTAGAAATAGGGGGGTGATAAGCCTTCATATCTGCAGTGGTAGATGATTCTGCCTAACTGACAGTATGTGTTTGAGTGGGTGAATGGGGAATAATAAATGCTTCTCAAAATGAACCTTCAGCAAAACTTATAGTCTCCGAAGCGGGAGACCATCTCCAATGGGGAGGAAGCTCACTAACATATAACTCCTGGTCAGATACCGATATTTCGAAACCTGATGGTTTCTCCTCAGTGACCGCGGAAAGTGATAATTTGACTCCCCTGCCTTTTCGGTTTTAAGAAGAATGCTATACCAGAAAAAGGCTGGTGTGCAATACCATAGTATGTTTGTTGAATTTTCAAAAAACTCCCGCTTTGGAGACTATAAGCTTGCTGAAGGTTCATTTTGAAAGCATTTATTATTAGTAGCTTTGTTTATAATTCAATATATATATATATATATATATATATATATATATATATATATATATATATATATAGTAGGTTGGTTTTTTAACAATGTTGTAGTATCAAAATTATTTTGCGCAATGTAGATATACTGGCAGCTGGCTGTGTATGATGGATGGAGTGTGTGTGGGTTTGTTTGTGGTGGATGCAGTGGGGTATGAGTAATGTAGTGAGTGTGTGTGCATGTAAGATTGGCCGAGTATGCTATTGTGTGTGTGTGTGTGTGTGTGTGTGTGTGTGTGTGTGTGTGTGTGTGTGTGTGTGTGTGTGTGTGTGTGGTTTGCTTGGTGGTGCATACTTGACAGTGTGTATGTGTGTGTGTGTGTGTGTGTGTGGAAGGAACAGTAGAAAAGTACAAATGTAAAAAGTGTGAAATGGATGGGAGCGCCAGTGGTGTGATAGCTTATTGTCTTTCCAATGTGCAGATTCTGATGAAGGCTGAAAAGCCGAGAATTTGGAAATACAGTGGAAGAAACGGGCTTGGGCGTGTGGACTTCTTTATATATATATATATATATATATATATATGTGTGTGTGTGTGTGTGTGTGTGTGTGTGTGTGTGTGTGTGTGTGTGTGTGTGGCAGTGGTAGTGGCAGTGGCGGCGGAAGCTGTCGGGGGGGGGGGGGGGGGGGGGGGGAGGGGGGATGGATATTTCAGTTCAATGAACTCCGACAATCACAATATGTCAATGTTCGATTAAAAAAAAATTCCAGCATGCTATTTTCAGTTCACACACACACACACACACACACACACACACACACACACACACACACACACTCGAAATACACTTTGTATTTGGATTCTCTCTTGAAGGCACATAAGACCGTATGGCGAAAGCTTGGCTGTGTCTTGAGTGGCACTGTCTTCATCTGTCCGTGGGCAGGGGTGGTTGGGTCTGTGGGGTGTGCTCGACAGCTGGAGGGTGGTGTTTTTTCGCCGGTGGGCTCTGCAGTCATGAAATACGGGCTGATACACCCATGGGGACGCTACTTTAAGGCTGTTATGAGTTGCATCCTGTCGTCTGATTTACCTCTGTTCTGGAGCAGTTATGGCCCTTGATATCTTAATGGAGTGTCCTGCGCGTGCCTGTACCCATCGTCAACACAGCGCAGGCCTCCAAGCGTGGTACAGCACTGCTCTAAAGGCAGGTGAAGACAGTGCCTCTCTGGGTCCTCCCCAGCACCTTCGGGTGTTTCTTTTTCTTCTTTTTGTATAGCTGCAATTAAAACGTTGCAGAAACTGAGAGAGAGAGAGAGAGAGAGAGAGAGAGAGAGAGAGAGAGAGAGAGAGAGAGAGAGAGAGTGGGGGGGGGGGACTGTCAGACTTTCTGACTGAACAACGTAATAACATAATTTCTCTCCATATTGACTGGACATTAGGCACCGTAAAATGCAGTTACTAAGTCACGATTGTCACAGTCTGTACATTAGCAGGTTACACCAACAGCTGGGAGGTTACACCTTTAACATTTAATTTTCCGAAGTAACTTTGACGTCATTCGTTTCTGCAAACGAAACTCGGAAGAAATTTCAGCGAGATTGAGCTGATCAACCTTGTCTTTGAACACATGCATAATGAGACAGTGTGTTTAGGCGCCTGAGTCATAGTGCTTCGGAGGTATGTTTTGACTCGCTTCAAGGCAGAAAATCTGCGTTCAGCTGTTGCAGTTGTAACTGGAATGGTCAAGTACAGCCTGATAAGTTTGTACACCTCACTCAACATTCTTTTAACATTGTCTGAAGCTGTCAGTTCTTCTTCCTTGTAGCAGTGCCTCAAAGATGGACTTCTTGTTGCCCCCCAGAGCATGTGGAAGGATGGCCAACTGTGTTTTGAGTCTGTCCATGCCAATGTTAGCAGCATATGTGCCTTTGATCTCTCGAGGAATTTCTGGATTCTTTCCTGCAGCTTCGTCACCAAGGAGAATTTCAATCTTCCTTGACAACTTAAGATTTTGTTGGTCAAACCTGCGCTTTATATGCTCATTGACGTGTGTCTATGGCTTCATAGTACTGCTGTCTGTAATAAGCAGAGGGTTAGAGTAGCTGTGACCCTGGGAGCCCTCATCAAGTCTTCGTGGAGGCCGTCTCTGTCTCGGAATGCGGGGCTCATCACACACAGCAGCCTTGGTTGAGACGTCGGCAAAAAAACGTCTGGAAACTTTTATCCTGGCGCATACTTTCAAGCCTTCTCAGACAGAGGTTTGCAGCGTTTGTTGCATCCACACAGGACGTTTGTTTCCTTTGAACAGCAGTCACCAGCTCTTCAGTCACAGCAAAGACATCCCGTGAAAGTGAGAGCCCAAGAAAGATGGGGAACTGCTGCGGAAGTGCAAGAAGACCGGATGCCCTCCTGGCATTCTCATCATGTCCTTGTGAGACTAGGTCAAGTGTTTCTTAAAAAGCCTCATAGTTCTCAATGATAGAGTCAAAAGCTCTTGTTCAAACAGTCCACCTTGTTGGACACAGTGGTCTAATGGACGGGCTGCACGAAGTTCATGTTTCATGTTAGATTGTTTCAAAAAGGACCTGTCGTTTTGGTGATAATTTTATCAACTGAATGACCTCTGTGGCAAAGTGAGGGGCATCTCGTATTACTTTGACCTTTCTGGAAGCCTCTTGTAACACAAGATTGACTGAGTATGCCAAACAGTGTACGGACACTGCTGACAGGACCTCATCTTGGAACCGTTTTGCAACTCCTGAAACGTGACCCTAAAAATTACTGGTCCCGTCGTAGGCCTGACCCCTACACTTCTGCACTGGCAAGTCCAGCCTGATCAAGCAATCCTTTAGCACATTCTACAATTGTCTCAGCACAGGTATTGTCAACATGCACCAGCCCCACAGGCTCCTCTATGACTTCAAACTGCTCAGTTACCCATCTTATGCAAATTACAACCTGCTCCCTGTTTGCAACATCACGGGTTTCGTCAGCTAGTATCGAAAACCAATCCGCTTCTCTGTTTTCAAGTACAACAGACCGCAAGACTTTATATGCCATAATCCCGAGGACCCCCGTTGACAATATCATGTGACAGACATTTTGAACCCCTGTTTGTTTTTTCCTTGCAGCCTCTTCAAAGCAGATCTTGAGCAGCTGTTGAAGGTTGCCTTCCTGCTCGTCATGTCCACGGAGAGGCAGACCCTGACGCAGGAGAAACTGAAGGCTCTTTAATTCGTTCATCAGGCTTTGCAGGTGTTTCTTTTGTTCTGTTTCATGCTGACACGTCACTCGAGCATACACTGACGTTGTAGACTGCCTACATTTTACGTCATATACACGGCTACTCCATGTGAAAATGATTTTTCGTGGCTTGAGAACTTTTCCAGTGCTTTCTCCCAGTTGTGTCAAAACCGCTCCATACAAACGCTGCATCAGGTTTGCAGCCTTGATAGTTAGCCCTCATGCAGAAGAGAAAATATACCTTGTTGTCTGTTGTGCATAGGTGAAGCCAAGGGGATTGCTGGAACCAAGATCTTTGGAAATAGCGGGAACTTACCCTGGTCAGTTTGGAGAGGACTGTTGCACTCTGTGGCTGAAAGGGGTTGACTGCGTCGTTGCAGCACACAGTAGACTGACATTTTGATTTTTCTTACAGTAACATGTCGGTCAATGTCATCACGTGGAGACTGCACAGGTCGGCTGGCGTCGTGACGAGGAGACTGCATGATTGATGCACCTTCTGTAGGAGATGACAAAACACTTTCTTCCTCCTTTTCTTCTTCATTTTCACTGTCTCTGGTTTGATGAAGCGTTAGGCTCACAAAATGTTCCTCGCCCATTTGTCCTATAATGACAGGTGGAAGGGATGATTCAGTGTCTCCTGACAAGATCTTATTCATCAGGTAGCCTATCCTGGAGCTCTCTTGCTGACTTGTTACGATGTGTATGCCCTCACCAATTATTCTCGCCATAGCTTGCACTACAATAGCATCAGCATAATAATATATGCCATTCTTGGCAATGTTGGTCAGGTACTGGTCAGTAATGTGTGGCCAAAGTGGGTCAGCTGCAGAGAGGTTCCCTAGAAATGTGTTGACATTTTTCCGGAGCGAGTTTGACAGGAAGTATGACGACAAGGTGATGCACCATCAAACCTCTCTCTCTCTCTCTGAATCTTTTTTGGAGGTGCTCAATATTAGGGATGGGGGGTGGGGGTGGGGGGCAGTATAGAAGACTCCCCCCCCCCCCCCCATGTTTCCCCACCCCCCCCCCCCCCCCCCCCCCCCCCCCCCCCCCCCCCCCGCTTCAGCCTCTGTGTGTGTGTGTGTGTGTGTGTGTGTGTGTGTGTCACTCATAGACCCCCCACACACACACACACACATACACAGACACGCACGCACACACACACACACACACACACACACACACACACACACACACACACACACAGAGTACAGGTGACAGGAAGGAAAGTGGACAGACTGATGGAGTCAGCAGCTGATCCCAGTCCGGCGGAGCACGTGAAACCCGTGAGTGTTTGAAGAGACAGAAGAAGCCTGGAGAATACTGGCTGAACAGGGTATCCATGACGTCGGAGTATAAAAGCGTTGAAGCAGGATTACTGTTGCCTTCAGTAGCCAGTGTCAGGCGTTTGTTCAGGGTGTTCTGGTTGCTGTTGTCTTCACCGTGCGTTCTTGCTGTGGCTGTCTTCTGTTTGAGTGTAATTATCTTCCCTTAGGCTTACGTTTCTCATATTGCCAACTTTGTAAAAAAAAAAAAAAAAACTGTCAATTTGCTCAAGTTTGTATTTGTAAAGCGTGATTTTTGTACACCTCTGGTTTTAGGATATATACTAGGGTCTGGTTAAAAGATTTTTTTTTAAGTCTTTTTTTTTAAACCCATTGCCATTTAGAAACGTAGATTACAATGTTTTGACGACATTGGTTAAAAAAAATTCATGTGTTTTCTGTATAAATCTGAATGTCAACATCAAATTAACCTGAGGAAACTACAAGCCACCAAACCTTATTTGAGTCAAAAAGACACCTTTAGGTAGATTGACATAGCGTCCTACACGTATTTGAAATAAACTAACAATCTTTCGCGACATGCCACGTTTGACAATTTCATCTCATTTAAGACTTCCCATGACAGTAACCAGCTTCGTAGATACCTGATAGAACGTTCATATGAAACTTTCAAACATGATTTTGGTTTGTGTGATAACAGTTATTTTAGATTCCAACTAGAGAAGCAAATCAAAGCAGAGATAACCATTGTTTTTCTTATGTAAACTTTAACATGTCGTGTTAATCAGATACCACTAAACTAACACACACGATTAATCCCATACCACTTATTATTGCTATACGTATATGTTAATCTCGATTCACGTTCGAATCCCATACCACTTAACTATTGCTATACGTATATGTAATCTCGATTCACGTTCTAAAGTACTAAATTATATAATGTTTTTTATTTTCAGATTTAGAAGTGAACCTGATTTAATAAGAGCCATAGATTATATTTCAGTCCTCTTAAGCTTTCCTTTTTAAAATTATTTCTTTCTTTCTCTCTTTTTGAAAAGTATTTTCAATAAATTCATAAATTTTGCCTAAAAAGGCATCTCAGCTTTTCTGTTTAATTTTTTTTTTTTTAACTTAAAAGAAAATCTTAAGTGAGGCAGGAAGCGGTAGACAATTATTACAAAACACGTACTGTAACTCTTGCTCTAACTAAATCCACGCCCATCACTTCAAGGGAAATAATTACAAAAGAAATCAAGTTGTAGGCTCCGACCAACAGACCAGCAGACACACACACACACACACATTCATGCGCGAACGCACATAGCGTACATGCACGTGTTCAGAAGGATGGGGGGGGGGGGGGGGGGGGGGGGGGGGGGGGGGGGGGCGCAGTGTACTCTGCATTATTGAAAAAAAAAAAAAAACGAAACGAACACACACATTCTCTCTCTCTCTCTCTCTCTCTCTCTCTCTCTCTCTCTCTCTCTCTCTCTCTCACTCACACACACACACACACACACACACACACACACACACACACACACACACAAATCTAACACAGAGAAAATCTGCGTTGCCGCCGGTACGGGGCGAGAGCTTGAGGTCGACCTGTTCCCACTGGACCGAGGTATTACTTCTATGACAGAATAGTCGTTCTACTCCCGATGGGAGAAAGAAAACTCGGGGGAGAAACCAGCGGAACAAGATCTACGTGGTTTAGTGTAGTCTGCCAGTTAGGCCAGACGAGATCAACGGGAGGCGAGTGCAGCACAATGTTGTTGCCCACGAGGAGAACAAAAAACAAAAACAAACAAACAGCCAGAAACATTCTCTTGTTGAGCTTCTTCTTCTTCTTCTTCTTCTTGAAAAACCTTCCTTCAGTTTTTTTCTTTGTCCATCTTTTATTATTTTTCCAATACTTTACTGTTCAAAAATTCAGTTTATGTCTTTGGATCCTTTTGGAGTTGTTTTGTCGTATATTTCTTTCTCTCTTTCTTTCTTTTTTTTTTTTTTATTTATTTGTTGTTGTTGTTTGTTTGTTTTCTTTTGTTTCTTTTGTTTGAAAGCAACTGTGCCGCAGACCAAACGGGCCTGGCGAGGCGGAACTGACACAAGTTGGCGCTTTCTGTGTAGCTTCCGTGTTGTCTGCTTCGCCGTCCGTTCAAAGCATTCCAACATATTCATAGACTATGGCCGACAACTTCAGAACCCAAGGTATAATATGAAGCATGTCACACTGGATAATGTTGTCGCTGTGTATGACATTGTTGGTGATTAAAAATCGGAGAATGAATCAACTGCGAAGGAGTTTGTGTCTTATTTTTCTCTATTGCCATAACAAACACCAAACAGCATGAACTCTTTTTGTCATGACTGAACAGCAGGAGTTTCATTATCTCACACCTGTAGATATGATTTCCCCAAGACTGTGCCTGAGTGGGAGAACTTGGTCTTTGAAAAGGAGTACCAGACACAGCTGGCTTTCCTCCACGCCTGGCTGTCGACATGAGCTCTGGATACGATTTTCGATGAAAAAAAATACTCTGTAGAATGGACCAATAATGTCTATACATTTTCAGTTGTATTCATCATGGACATGGAGTCATCAACAACATTTCGATCGGGAAGTCTGAATTTCATGGAGTGACAATTAGCGCACAACTCCGACAATGACACAAAGTGGAGCGAAGAAGGCGACTTTTTTTCAGACAGGTAGACATCGTCAGTCATGTCGTAGAGTCGCAAGCTTATGCGGAAAACATCGTAGGCATGCGATCCACGAAATGAGAGCTTACGCAACTGACTTGAAATGAATTTTTTTCGGATTCAACAGTTTTTCTCTCAAACTTTCGGCAAATCAAGAAATAGTCCAGGTTTGGTCGGCGGAAGATTAAAATGGCGCCAAAACTGATTGTGCGAGAAACCAGTTTAGGGAAAATATGGGCTTTTTGGTCCAAGGTATAAAATACATTCATTGTTGTAACTTTAGCGACGTATACATAGTAATGATATAGGTTCTGGGGCACTTACATGTTAAAGAGTTGACACACAAAAACAATCCAGATTCATCAATCAAGGGAGGTAAGGGGGGAGGTAACTCCTGAATAAACCATTTCAACTGGCGGGTGGCGGGTGATCAAAAAAAAAAAAATGACGCCAAAATCGATCGTGCAAAATACCAGTTAGTTTAGAAAATATAGGCTTTTCGGTCCAACACACTTGAAAAAAAAAAAAAATCAAATACATTCATTTGTGTTACTTCAGCGACATAGACATAATAATGATATAGGTTCTGAGGCATTCCCATTTGAAGGAGTTGACACGAACTAATCCAAGATTGATCAATCAGGGGAGGTAAGGGGAAAGGTAACTCCCGAACAGACCATTTCATCTGCTGAGGGTCACCCCAAGAGAAGTGCCCATTTGAGCACCTGGCTACATAGACCTTCACGTGCTGATTTTATTTGTCAGTTGTTCCCTGTTGATATTAGTTTTCTCTCTGAAACACATTGCTGCTCCCTGTGGATTTGTTGTGGCTAAGGCCGTGTCCGGATGAACTAAAGTGTGGTTTGTGTATGGGAGAGCGTCATTAATGAGCAGCGTGGCGAAGAATGCACAGAACAGTGACACGTAACAATAGCAACAGCAATCACCACAGTAACCATATCAGCCACCACCACAAAGATAAAGGTTCAACGGAACTAAATCGTTCCTCTTTTTGACTCCCCCCCCCCCCCCCCCCCCCCCCCTTCCAGCTCCCCTCTTCATATTTATTGTCCATACTCATTCTCTCTAATTCAATACAATCGGCTTTATGTTCACTCATTTGTAGTCCTTTGCGTGCGTTTCTTTCGTGCGCACAAAGTGAATGGATGTTGAGAAAAACAATTAAAGAAACCTTGAAAAAAAAAAAAAAAAAAAAGCAAAGGGCAGTAATTCTTGCAAGAAAAACAAAGGGCAGTAATTCGGTTGGGGTTGATCAAGAATATCTTCATTGGAATCGCTCTTTGTGGGATTGAATCAGCCTTTTCTTTCAAAACAATAAAAGGACTATGCCGCTTAACGAACAAAACAAACAAATGACATGACAAAACGCGACGCGTACGAAGAAGTAGAGTAACTCTTGCCCCGTCATGATGAGAAAAAAAAGTGAGTGATTGCTCGTTGTTCGTGTTGAATGGTCCCAAATGATGTTTCATGTTCCCAAGGAAGAAGACACAAGCGGCGTAGTCATTTTCTCTTGGAACTAGGTTTCCATTTCCGCCTGCAGTCCCTCCCGACTCCTTCCCTCCCTGCCCCGCCCCTGCATGATGGTATGACAGTAGTGTTTCTTTCTACTGATGCATGGGTAAACCATTGACTTCCGGGAATAGGCCGGAGGACGTCCGGGAAAGACTGGAGGACACTGGGAAAGACCAGAACCAAGGGCTCTGTGGGCTGGCTCCCCACTTTGCCTTCAATATGTGGCTACTAAAAACAACAAGTAAAGATGCTCCCAGGATTCACCAAAAAGGGGTAGAGAATGATGAATCCATCGGTGGACAACCAATTACAACTGCAAATCCCAAACGGACTATGAACATGGACCCAAATGGAATATCCATGTGTCTGTGGAAAGCGTTTCGCTACCACCCGTGGCATGAAGATCCACAGAACAAAGATGGGATGTGTGAATGAGACTCAGCTGCACTGTGTCAGCGCACTGCATCAGCAGATAAGACGTCGGAAGACCAAGGCCAGGATTTAAACCACAGTGCCAAGGACATCCACGCTGTTGGTTCGGATGAGGAATTTGCACAGGCCCTAACGAGACTGAAGATTGGGATTGGGAGAAACTGGATGCAAAAATCGTCCAAAGGACTC
>JADBJO010011786.1:34858-37358 GCA_016801955.1 Conus betulinus
TGTGGAGTTGCAGCGCCTGCTGTGGCTGAAGAGCCTGATCCTCTGTTGCAGTTGCTGCAGGTGAAGTCTCCGTCATCAGTGTCTGTGGGTGCCGACGCCATTCTTTGCCCGTCTGCGGCGCCTCCGTTCTTCCCACTGGGCCTCTCTCCTCTGCTCTGCTCTGCTTGCTTGATGCCGGCCTTGATGGTGGACCGCCAGCTGACCTGGTCTGAAGCTGCTGTCTCCAGGTCTGCTGGGTCGAGGTTGCCAAAGACAAACACAGAAATTTTCATAACAACAACAACAACAACAAGAAAAGTACAGAAAGAATGAAAGATAGACACGATGAGGATGTTTTTAAGAAGAGAAAAATAGATAACAAAGCAAAGCAAAAACTGAGAATAAACATAGAAATGGTTAATGAAGTATAAAAGTTGTGAAAGACGGACACGAGCAAGTTTTTCAAAAAAAACAAAACAAACAAACAAACAACAACAACAATAAATAAAACAAGAAAAGAAAGAAAGAAAGGGAGAAAGAAATATACGACAAAACAACTCCAAAAGGGATCCAGACATAAACTGAATTTTTGAACAGTAAAGAATTGGAAAAATAATAAAAGATGGACAAAGAAAAACTGAAGTTTTTTCAAGAAGAAGAAGAAGCTGAACAAGAGAATGTTTCTGGTTGCTTGCTTGCTTGCTTTTGTTTGTTTTGTTTGTCCTCCTCGTGGCAACAACATTGTGCTGCACTCGCCTCGCGTTGATCTCATCTCATCTGGCCTAACTGGCAGACTACACTAAACCACGTAGATCTTGTTCCGCTGGTTTCTCCCCGAGTTTTTCTTTCTCCCATCGGGAGGAGGACGACTGATTGTTCTGTCATAGAAATAATACCTCGGTCCAATGGGAACAGGTCGACCTCAAGCTCTCGCCCCGTACCGTGGGCAGCGCAGATTTTTTCTCTGTGTTAGATTTCTCTCTCTCTCTCTCTCTCTCTCTCTCTCTCTCTCTCTCTCTCTCTCTCTGTGTGTGTGTGTGTGTGTGTGTGTGTGTGTGTGTGTGTGTGTGTGTGAGAGAGAGAGAGAGAGAGAGAGAGAGAGAGAGAGAGAGAGAGAGAGAGAGAGAGAGAATGTGTGTGTTCGTTTGCTTTTTTCTTTTTTTTTCGATAATGCAGAGTACACTGCTTTCCCCCCCCCCCCCCCCCCCCCTCCCCAATTCTGAACACGTGCATGTACGCTATGTGCGTTCGCGCATAAATGTCTGTGTGTCTGTCTGCTGGTCTGTTGGTCGGAGCCTACAACTTGATTTCTTTTGTAATTATTTCCCTTGGAAGTGATGGGCGTGGATTTAGTTCATAACGGAGCAAGAGTTACTGTACGTGTTTTGTAATCATTGTCTACCGCTTCCTGCCTCACTTAAGATTTTCTTTAAAGTTAAAAACCAAAATTAAACAGAAAAAGCTAAGAAGCTTTTTTTTTAAGGCAAAATTAATGAATTAATTGAAAAATACTATTCAAAAAGACAGAAAGAAAGAAAGAATTAAAAAAAAGAAAGTTTAAGAGGACTGAAATATAATCTATGGCTCTTACTAAATCAGGTTCGCTTGGAAATCGAAACACCTAAGTAGGCTGAGGGGCGGGCGGAGGGGTCGGTTCACGTTCGAGTTCACTGCGAGTGTGGCATAGCAGTGGACGCCAAGGGAGAGGTGGCAGCTCTTCTTTGAGGGACACTGATGTGAGAGATCAGTGTCGGGCGGCGCAGACAACCTTCCAGCCATGTGTGGGTGACGGCGGGTCTAACCTTTGTCAGCGGGGGACGGCTCCTGGAGATGTGGGGCGAAGGAACGCTGCCTGACTGCGACTACCGTGGCCCAGGATACCGTGCTGTTTTTGAGGGATGGCAGACATGGGGGCACTCCTTAGGGGGTTGGGCTGAAAAATTGCCCTCTCGGCCGCAGTCAGCGAGCCCGCGAAAGTTTAGGGGCTCGTGCAGCGCTCCAGCGACTTTCGTCCTGCTTCCTCCTTGAGGCGGCCTCACGCGGCACAGGACCATCGCCACCCGAGCATGAAGAAGGCCGCCCGGTGGTCCTGAAGACAGCCTGATGATGTTTTGGGGACAGCAGGCAACACACACCGACGCCCATCGTCGGTCGACCAACAACTTAAAAGTGAACTAACGTTCAAGACCAATTTCACCAAACTTGAACCAGCGTTCAAGAGTATAACGACCAGAATTGAGCCAACACGAGCTCTGGGAGACGAATACGACGACCCCCATTGAACCTACCTACCACTGCCAGATGACAGCAGTTGCCACAATATGTAGACATATGTCTGCAGGAACCTTGTCCTTAAGGGCCACAGGCCGATAGGACGTTAATCTCACCGTCAATCGCAATCGCAATCGGAACAGAAAAAAGCGTTTTGAAATTTAGTACGTTAGGATGTAAATCGAGATTCACAATAATGTGTAGATAGGTAAGTGGTGTGTGATAGTATAGTTAACACCACATGTTAATA
>JADBJO010011786.1:39858-42358 GCA_016801955.1 Conus betulinus
AGGAGACTTCAATGCACGTATAGGGGAATGGGGTCCGAGTGTAAACGATGATGATGACACATCAAACAACGATCAGGACGTGTGTGCACGAAGGTCAATGGACTCGTGTACAAACAGTTTCGGAAAAAAATTAATAGAGTTTTGTACAACATTTAAATTAACTCCTCTAAATGGACTAAGTGCAGAGAATTTTGACAGTGCATACACGTTTTATTCTGATAGAGGGAATAGTACAATTGATTATTATGTATGTTCATTTGAGTTGATTGGTAATGTAAAAAGCCGTGTTATTCATGAAAGAATTGAATCTCATCATATGCCAATCAGTCTGGTAATACAGAACACATTGCCAGACCCTCAGGAAGACAAAGCTAAGAGAAAATTTGTAAAGAAAATTAGATGGGACCCTGCAAAACAACAAGAATATATACAGCATATGGGAAACAGAGAGATTTTAAAACACTACTAGAACAGATTACAGAGGGCATAGACACTGACATAGATTTAAGTATAAGAAAATTTCAATAAACTATTAAAAGAGGCTGGTAAAAGTATGTATGTAAATATAGGCATAGGAGGGGACAACAAAACAACAAATGGATGGTATGACAAAAAAATATGAAGCTAAGAAAAAAGATGCCAGACACGCATTATGTATACTGACACATACCAACAGATTCAAAAACCCAAATTTGTATGAAGCAAGAAAGGAGTTATATGCAAACAAAAGAACAATATATAAAGAAACAACCAGAGAGAAGAAAAAAAAAAATATAGTAAACAAACATATGAGGCACTCATACAAAACCAAAAAGATAGTAAGATGTTTTGGAACATTATAAAAAGTACTAAAAAAAAAAAGATTACACTACCATCAATAAGTATCACACAATGGCAGAACACTTCAAAGTGTGTTTTCAATCCACACTTACCTGAAGTGCATACCAATAATGAAAGGGTGCAACAAAACATTGAAGATGAGGAAGAGGAAATCCATATACAAGAATTAGATGAAGAGATAACCAATACTGAAATAAGTCTAGCAATAAAGAAATTGAAAAAAGGTAAAGCATCTGGACTAGACGGAATACCACCTGAATTTTTTAAGACCACAGAACAACATATAACCCCATTTCTAATAAAATTATTTAATAAGATATTTCAGGATAGTTATTTTCCTATAGAATGGACAAAAGCTGTAATAGTGCCTCTTTTTAAAAAAGGTGATAAACAAATTCCAGGAAATTATAGAGGTATTTCCCTATTATGCATCTTAAGTAAATTTCACAGCCATAATAAATAGAAGATTATACAACTGGGCAGAGGAAGAGAACAAAATAAGCAAAGAGCAAGCAGGATTTAGAAAAAAAACTTCTCTACCATAGACCATATTTACACTTTGGTATCAATGATAAGTAACTGCTTGTATATGGTAGAAGAAGAAGCAAATTATATGTAGCATTCATTGACTATCAAAAAGCGTTCGATACTGTCAACAGGGACAAGCTATGGGAAATCCTAAAGAAACATAAAATATCTACTAAAATGTTAAACATGTTAAAAGGAATGTACAGAACAGTTCAGGCATGTGTGAGACATGGGAATGAACTGTCAGAATTCTTCAATTGCCCTCAAGGAGTGAAACAAGGGTGCTTATTATCTCCTTTATTTTTTTCCCTTTTGATAACAGAAGTGGCAAAAAAGGTCACATTGAGAGAAAGACATGGTTACCAATTTCTACCAGGAACTGAGGAACTATTCTTATTACTCTTCGCTGATGATATAGCACTAATATCGATAACCCCATCAGGATTACAAAATCAAATTAAAAATCTCCAAGAGACATCTGATCAAATAGGCTTAACAGTGAATCTACAAAAAAAAACAAAAGTCATGGTATTCAGGAAAAGAGGTTACTTAGGAAGAGCAGCGAAATGGTATTATAAAGGTGAAGAAATAGAAGTTGTAAATAGCTATAAATATTTGCGTTATACATTGACAACCAAACTCTCGGCAGATATCTCCCTTTCAGAATATGCAGGTAGAGCTAAAGGTAAGGTGATTGAAATAATGAAAACCATGTACAGTCTAGGACATATAGACATGAAAATCTATTTCAAATTTTTTGATACCCAAATCAAATCACTTTTACTATATGCAGCTGAGGCTGAGGTATGGGGATTAACTATGTATTCAGCAGTAGAAAATGTACATCTACTTGCATGCAAAAAAACGTATTTAGGGGTAGGAAAGAAAACACCAAATAATCTAGTGTATGGAGAGTTAGGCAGATACCCATTATATATAGATAGTATAATAAAAGCAATTAAATATTGGCTACGTTTAGTAAATATGCCACCTGATAGGATTCCAAAAGAAGCATATGAATGAAAGGGAAAAAAAACAGAAGTAACTAAAACACAAAACTGGGCGCTAGGAATAAAAGGATGTCTGGATAGGTATGGTTTCTCAGAGGTATGGATAAATGAAGGGGTAAGTA
>JADBJO010011786.1:47358-53670 GCA_016801955.1 Conus betulinus
TGTGTGAAAGGACTGAGAGAGCAGTATGCTGAGTTGCAAAGTAATGTGACAGGTTTAAAAGATAAAGTGATGACCTGAAAAAAGAAAATCAAAGTCTGTCAAAGGAAAACTATGATCTGCGTTCCTGAGTTGAACAGCTAAAAAAAAAGACTGATGACCTTAAGGGCAGATCCAAGAGGAGTAACCTTATATTTTATGGAATAAATAAAGACCAAATGAGTCTGCAGAACAGCGTGAAAGCAAACTACGCGCGATACCTTTACTGATAAACTGAATATTAGTACTGACATCGAATTCGACAGAGTCCACCGTTTGAAGAGCAGACCAGCCTCTCCAATCATTACAAGGTGCACTTTTTACAAACACAAAGTGCAAATTCTGAAAAAAAAAAAAAAAACCTGAAAAAAAAACTGAAAAAAAAAAAAAAAACTAGAATTTTTGTAGGGGAAGACGTCTCCTTCCAAGTGAGGGTGATATGGCGCAAGCTGCACCCCCACCTGAAAAGAGCTTCAATCGCCTGCTCATAGATGGCAAAAGGCATTTCCTTGGAGAGGGGAGCGCTTTGCACGAATTCAGTAGGAGACTGGCTGGCCATGTTTCAAACGTATATATATATATATATATATATATGTATGTGTGTGTGTGTGTGTGTGTGTGTGTGTGTGTGTCATAAATACTATCAGAGAACAAACAGAGAAACACAGTATTTATCACATTCGACATAGTGGACTTCTACCCATCCATAGATGAAGAACTGCTCACCAAAGCCTTGAAATTCGCAAATAAACACACAAACATAACAGACTCAGAAATGGAAATCATTTTCCACACCAAGAAAACTCTACTCCACAGCAGAAATGAAACTTGGATTAAAAAAAACAAACAAACAAAAAATCTTGGTATGATGTGACCATGGGATCGTATGATGGCGCCGAAGCATGTGAGCTAGTCGGACTATTCATGCTATCCAACATCCAGAAACAACTCGGAAAACAAGTCGGTCTATACAGAGATGACGGCCTCGCTGCACTAAACAGTAACCAAGAAACATTGAAAATAAGAAAAAAGAACTGTGGCACAATTTTCCAAAACCACAATGTAAAAATCACAATAGAAGCAAAAAAAAGGTAGTGAGCTACCTAGACATAACATTACCCCTCAACAACCACGTGTACAAACCATATAAAAAAAAAACCCAATGACACACCCATCTACGTAAACATCAAAAGCAACCACCCACCATCTATCCTAAAAACTATACCCAATGGTGTAAACAAGAGACTATCCAACCTGTCATGCAACGAAAGAGTATTCAATAATGCAGCAGCAGAATACCAAGAAGCATTGCAAAAAAGTGGTTACAATTACAAACTACAATTTAGCCCAGACAACAACATGAACAGAGAAATGAAAACAGGAAAAGGAAGATCATATGGTATAACCCCCCATATGATGGAAGAGTAAAAACAAACGTAGGAAAAGAATTCTTTAAAATACTGACAACATCATTCCCAAAAAGAACACAAACTGTTCAAAATATTCAACAACAACACCATCAAACTATCATACTCATGTATGCCCAACCTCAAAAACATAATTGATTCATCCGACAAAATGAAAAGCACACAGCAAAGAAGGGTGATGAAAGGAAATCTTGCAACTGCACTAAAAAAAGAACAGTGCCCCCTAAGCAACAAACGCATTTTCAATAATATTGTATACCAAGCTACTGTAACATCAGAAAATGAAAAAAGAAACATATATAGGGATTACGAAAAACCACTTTAAAACTAGATACGCAAACCACAAACAGTCATCCAACAAAGAAAAATACGAAAACCAAACAGAGCTGAGTAGACTTGAATATAAAGAAATAGACTACAGCATATCATGGAAAATCATAAAAAAGCAACACCGTACAACAATATTTAAAAAAAAAAATGCAACTTATGTTCCACAGAAAAATGGTTAATACTATGTAAAACCTATTTAGCAACTTTGAATACAAAAGTAGAAATAGCAAATAACTGCAGGCACAAATGGAAATCCTTGTCAGCGAATTCCCCCTAAACAGACCACAGTAATCACTATTATCTTTATTATTATCATGATTTTTTCATTATTATTATTATTATTATTGTTAATAACATTTTCATTATTATTACTACTACTTTTACTATTATCATCACCATCACTATTATTATTATTATTATTACTATCATAACGATCATTATTATTATTATTATCATCATCATCATCATCATCATCATCATCATTTATGGTTATTGGGTTCTGCAGTGATAAAAGATATGTGTATGATACTTTATGCAAGAATGAATAAATAGATGAATAAATTCGTGTATACACAATTAAAATAATATAACAAACTAGTTGTCAATAAATGTTAGCGAACTGCCAAGAGAAACGTGGACAAACGAGTCACAAGACAAAACACAAAACGTTTCGACATCTTAGGCTCGTTTGTCCACGTTTCTCTTGGCGGTTTGCTGACATTTATTTAAGATTTGTTTAGATTTCCGCCTGCAGTCATCTCGCTTTGCAAGCTAAATTAATTTTCATGAATACTAGAAAATTCCATATGATTTCTGCTAGAGGCGGAGATTAAAAACAATATGTTACTAAGTATAGAACTCCATAGATATGTTTAGGTGCCAGGCATGCTACGTAAACACACTGCGTCACATAAATATACGCAAAACATTACGTCATGCAGATGACGAGCGTTTTCAATGCACTATAAGGATGCGTTTTCATGTCAAGAAGTTCGCATGTGGGCTTTCCGGTACTGGCAGAGAGGCCATCAGTTGTTAAGGTCAGAATATTGCAGAGTGCTGCAGTCAAGAGGGGAAAGAGGGCAGGAGACGAGGCGGGGGAAGAGGGGGTGTGGGGAGAGAGGGCGCTGACAATGGCTGTGAGATGAAAGGAGGAGGTGGAGAAAGAGTGGAATGGGTGATAGCGCCTTCCAGTGCAGAAGAAATAGTGGTCAGCACAGAAATGAAGACTTGCTACTGGTAAAGTCGTCTGCTGCAGTAAGTGCTGACTGCTTGTCGTCAGGTGATGGCGTTGTAACAAACACGATTCTTCTTTCTCAGCCACCCTGTCTCCTTCATTCTACTGTCACACGTTTTAATTGAATGTAAGTCATATCTAGCAAACTGCATTCCTCATTGAATTTCATCTTCACACACACACACACACACACACACACACACACACACACACACACACACACACACAGTGTGTGTGGGGGGGGGGGGGGGGGGGGGGGGGGGAGAGGGGGGACGCTCGCATTTACATTCATTTACTTATTCATTTTTTTGGATTTAGCTATGTGTCCTCCATGTTCAGTCAAGAAACATTTCTATTTTCCCTGTTAATTTAGTCAGTAAATCAACATAACATCTACAAAACCAACAGCAGCAGCAGAGCAGCAACACCAGTAGCAACAACAGTGCAGTAACACTAACAATAGCACCAACACCTTTTCACCTCAATGATGATTTTAGCATGATAGCCGATAGCTTTACAGCTTGTGGCTTCGATGATTGTTGTGGCAACAGAATGAAAAATTGATTGTACTTGGCCTTTCCTTCCCTAAGTTGGGGTATTTAGAGAGGTTTTTTTTTTTTTCCAATCTGTACTGAAAACAGTTTTTTAGTGACTTGAACTGTCACATACTCTTTTTTTTCTCTTGTCAAGACTCATTTCATCTAAATATGAGTTTGTGACTTAAGGTTGAAGACATGAGCTGGGAACCAGGTCTTCAATTTTACCCTAAAAAATTGTGGATTCCTATTTTCCACTAAAGAAGCCTAACAACAAACTAAGACTTTCTTATCTGAAAATACAAATAAGCCCCAAAGATATAAGAGAGACGAAGAGGGAAGATTGCAACATGAAGAAGAAGGGTTTCAAAAAAGACGGAAGAAGAAGAAGAAGAGAAGAAGAAGAAGAAGAAGAAGAAGAAGAAGAAGAAGAAGGCTGAAATCCGACCTGACAAAGCAGAAGAAGAAGAAGAAGAAGGCTGAAATCCGACCTGACAAAGCAGTGAAAGGCATTGATTGATGGGTTCTTGCATCATTAATTTATGACAACAGTAATATGAGACGCGAGCATGTCTTTCTCTCTGTGTAAGAATACCACTTTTCTCCTCATATTCTGTCCAGAGAGACGAAATACGCAAATCGATATCACTTACTTTTTTATTGGCAGTAAGCGATATCAGTTACGACACTTTACGCAAAGTTTTTCTCTGTCTGTCTGTCTGTCTGTCTGTCTGTCTGTCTCTCTCTCTCTCTCTCTCTCTCTCTCTCTCTCTCTCTCTCTCTCTCTCTCTCAAATTAGCACGTAGAAATACAAATGGTTCCCTGGTGACTCTTACCAAACTGAATTTTTTTTCAGTGTATCTCTACCCTTTCGATGCAGTTTCCTCAGTTTTTATGTTTGATCTCACATTTTCTTTGTCCTAAAATCGATCTGTATCTATACCTATTCATATATCTATGTCACTAACTGTCTGTCCCCCCCCCCCCCCCCCCCCACACACACACACGCGCGCGCGCGCGCGCGCGCACACACACACACACACACACACACACACACACACATATATATATATATAGAGAGAGAGCATTTTAGAGAAAACCATAAAAAACATAAGAGAGAACACCGAATTCAACCTCTGGAAAAATACATATGAAGTTATACAATGGTTTAAAAACCTCAACAAGCAAGAAAACACAGTCTTTATAACATTTGATGTAGTAGATTTTTATCCATCTATAGATGAAGAGCTGCTCGCCAAAGCTATAAAATTTGCCAACAAATACACTGAAATATCAGGGTTAGAAATGGAAATCATTTTCCATACAAAGAAAACTTTACTCCACAGCAAAAACGAGACTTGGACCAAGAACACCAGGAAAAGTTCAACTTTTGATGTCACTATGGGATCGTATGATGGTGCCGAAACCTGCGAACTTGTCGGACTATTCATGCTATCTAACATTCAAAATAAACTTGAAAACAAATTGGACTGTACAGAGATGATGGCCTCGCTGCACTGGTGATAGCCCTAGAACATTGAAAATAAGAAAAAAGAATTGTGCAAAATCTTCCACGACCAAAAAATTTAAAAATCTTCACAGAAGCTAACAAAAAGATAGTGAATTATTTAGACATCACGTTAGACCTCAACCAACATACATTTAAACCATACAAAAAAACCAAATGACACACCTGTCTATATGTAAATATCAAAAGTAATCACCCACCTTCCATACTCAAAACGATACCTAGAGGCATAAACAAGAGATTATCTAATCTGTCATGTAATGAAACAGTATTTAACAACACTGCAGCTGAATACCAAGAAGCGTTACACCAAAGTGGTTACAACTACAAATTACACTATGACCCAGGAAATGATATGAGCAGACACAAGAAGAACAGAAAAGGAAAATCATATGGTACAACCCCCCATACGATGGAAGAGTTAAAACAAACGTTGGGAAAGAATTCTTTAAAATTCTGACATCTTCTTTCCCAAAAGAGCACAAGCTGTTAGATATTTAACAGGCACAACATCAAATTATCAAATTATCATACTCATGTATGCCGAATCTCAAAAACATCATTGATTCAACCAACAAAACGAAAAGCAGTGCAGAGACAAACGAGGGTGAAGAAAGGAAATCTTGCAACTGTACCAAGAAACAACAGTGCCCTCTAAACAATAAATGCCTCCACAGCAATATTGTATACCAAGCCACTGTAAAATCAGAGAACACTGAAGAAACATATATAGGTATCACTGAAAACCAGTTTAAAACTAGATATGCAAATCATAAACAGTCATTTAACAAAGAAAGATACAAAAATCAAACAGAATTGAGTAAATATATTTGGAAACTCAAAGATAAAAAAATAGACTACAACATATCCTGAAAATCTTAAAAAGAGCTGCATCATACAATAACATTTCAAAAAGATGTAATTTATATGCCTAACAGAAAAATATATGATCCTATGCAAACCAAAATTAGCAACCCTAAACACTAGGATAGAAATGGTTAACAATTGCAGACACAAATGGAAGTTCCTATCAGGGAGCAGAAATCAAAAAACACATGAAAAACACTGACCGCACGTGATGGCAGACAGCGAACACGTATAAAAAAAACACCGACAACACCGACCCCCCCATACCCTGACGACTGCACCAGCAAGAAACAGCGCTGTAGGTTTTAGCTTTTACATTTTAATCAAAGTTTTAACAGATGCCGCTCCCAA
>JADBJO010011787.1:0-5000 GCA_016801955.1 Conus betulinus
ATCCCATTCCCAGTAAATGGTGGGCCTAGCCTTTTATCCTGAATAAAAAATTTTGGAGTCTGGTTTAGGTCGCCGCAGTCATCTTCTCTCCTCTATCTCTCTCTCTCTCTCTCTCTCCTAATCTATATTCTATCTCTCTCTCAGGTCTTGAGCACGTTGTATTTAGAGGCGGAGTTCTTCCAACGTTCCCACCCCCATAATACACACTAAGTGTGCAGAAAACCTATGGGCACTATGTGCCTCTGCATGCTCCGTGCGCAGGGTATTGAAATTAGGATGGCATCCATTTTTTTTTGATCTGAAGTTGCATAAGTGTAGGTGTTTTGGTTTTGACAGTATTTGTATGGTTCTGAAGCTCCTGTTTTTGTTTTGCCGTTATTGTTGTTTAACTGTTTCATGCAAATACTTTTTAATCCAGTGTTTCTCGCAATAAAAAGGTCTCCAGGTTTTAAGGGTTGCCATGTATGAGTTGTGGGGACCTGCTTTACGGTACTCGTTTATCTGTCCCGTCTGTCTCGGTATGCATGTATGTCTGACTGGACTGCCTGTACATCTTTATGTCCTCTGTCTCTCTTGTCTCGACGTCTTCCTCTGTCTCAACCCCATATCTCTCTGTGTCGCGTTCCTCTCTTCCCTACCGTTACTATATATACTAAATATATAATATTATATATAATATTATAAGATAATATATATATTATATTTCTCTCTCTCTGTTGTAACGCTGCACATTACTGCACATTTCTTGGCACAGAGATTAGGTTCTTGACATCTCAATCCAATGTAGCTGAATAGCTGAAAAAAGATTTTAACTTTATTTGAATCTGCAAACCTGTGAAATATACTCAGTCCCTTTGGTATGTGTTTGGGAATTTACCATTTAGGACAATCAATCTGCTTTCAGCATGTTTTTTATTTACTTTTTTTTTGTTTTTTTTTTTTTTTTTTTTTTTTTTTTTTTTTTTTTTTTTTGTTATTGTGGTTTCTTCCAAGCCCAGGTGAGACATGGTCTGCTGTCCGGAACATGGTGGTTTTGATACAGCAGGCGCTCCTCATAAACTTCACCGTTGACCTTAATAATGATGATGAAGAAGATGCTTTTGTTGATGAAAAAACAATGGGCGGGCCAGATCGGAAAGTGCTGCCACCGCCAGCCCGCTCCCCCCGTGCCCGCTACACGCTCCGCAGTACGCCTATTATTTTCCCATGATATCTTGTCGAACACGCCAAGACGCGCTAAAAGGATGAAACGCTTCTCTACTGAGAAACCAGTTGAAACGGCAAACAATGGGTGGAAAATTAAAACTGTCTATGGCCCTTACTTTGTCCAATGGTCTGGCTGTCTGTTGTCTACGTCTCTGTTATCATTTGTGTCTCGCTTGTCATCTAGTCGTGCTGTCTGATCTGTTCTATTTTATCTGTCAGGTCTGTCTCATTATCTTGTATTTATGTCCCGCTTTCTTTCTTTCGGTCTGTCTGGTTGTCTATCTGTCTTCGTCCGTCTCTCTCTTCATCTCTCTCTCTCTCCTTATTCTCTCGCTACTCTCTCTCTCTCTCTCTTCTCACTCCACGCGGCGCGCGCGCGAGCCGCGAACGTGTCACCCACCCCCCACGTTTGTGTGTGTGTGGTGTTGTGTTGTGTGTGGCGCGTGGTGCGGTGCGGTGTGGTGCTGTGCGCAGCGCGCGCGCGCGCGCGGAGTTCTGGACGGTGAAACTAACAAGATACAAAAAAAACCATATCTCTGAAACTCCAAGTCTAGGCTCTGCGCAACGAGAGAGGACGAGAGAGCGAGGGGAGATGAGGGGACGAGAGAGAGAGAGAGGAGAGAGTGAGCGGAGACGAGAGAGGAGGGAGAGTTCGAGGAGAGCAGAGAGGGAGGAGATGGGGAGAGAGGGAGAGAGATTAGAGAGAGGGGAGGGAGGAGAGGAGGAGGAGAGTGAGGAGAGAGAGGATTTATGAGAGAGAGAATATGCGCACATGAGAATGCTCAACCGCTCAAGGATGGTTTGAAAAATAGGACTGCGATTTCATGCACAGACAAAAATGAGAGGACTTTCATACGTGAATAATGTCAACACGGGTCTCTTTCGCTTCCATTGCATTGTTTTTCGTGTTTTCGTTTCTTTTTTTTTTTTTTTTTTTTTTTACAACACCAAACCAAAGAACATCTGCATGATTACTGTTTGTGGTATATGTAATGATAATATAGTTTAATAACCTTGCCCTGCGAGCCATTCATGTTCAAATACCTACACATTCTTCACGGTATCTCTCATTTGTTTCCTGGCCTGTGCTTTTATGATGTCTGTCCGAATCTTTGACTGCAAAAAACGCGCGCGCCGCGTGTCTGTCTGTGTGTGTGTTTGTATGTGAGTGTGTGTGTCTGTGTGTCTGTGCGTGTGCGAACAGAATGAGAGAGAGACAGAGAGACAGGAGAGACAGAGAGACAGACATGACAGACAGACAGGGACAGACAGAGAGAGGACAGAGAGAGGACGACAGACAGACTGATGACAGACAGGCAGACGGACAGAACAGACCCGACAGAGAAAGTGTGTGTGTGTGTGTGTCTGGGGGGGGAGGGGGGGGGGGGGGGGGGGGATGTGGGTACTGTTTGCTGGGGGGCCACTGGCTGTGTTGGGTTTGTACGTGGTGTATACGTGTGTGCTGCATGGATAAGTGCGTAAGTGGTGCTTTGTGATTGGCGCACAGCGTTTTGTGTGCACAACAAGCTTCCGTGTTGTGTGGGTGTGTGTGGGTGGGTGTGTGTTGGTGTGTGTCTAACGGAGGGCACACGGGGTGATGGGACAGGACATATGGGCCCGCTGACACATGCAATCCACACGGGGGTGATGAAATTGTTTCTACTTATTTACTTTTTATTCAGTTTAGCCATGGATATTGATCTGTTTCATGTGTGCTACATTTCTGAATTCTATCCGACCAGCTATTCTCAACATTTCTTTGTGTGTGTGTGTGGTGTGTGTGCTGTGTGTGTGTGTGTGTGTGTGTGTGTGTGTGGTGTGTGTTTGATTTACCTTGTTTTGTCTTTGTTTTGTTGTTGTTGCTGCTGTTGTTGTCGTTGTGTGTCGTTGTGTTGTCGTTCGGTTGTGTTGTTGTTCTTGTTGTTGTTTTGTGTTGTTAATGCTGCTCATTTTATTGCTGATGCTGCTAGTGCTTCTTGATGCTACTTGTACTGTTTTTGCTTCTGGCACCTGCTGTTCTTGGTGATGCTGTCGATGTTGGTGGTTGGCTTTTACTTTTCACTTTCTTTCTGTCTTTCTTTCTTTCTTTCTTTCTGACTGTTTCTGTCCGTCTCACATTTTTGTGTCGATCTTTCTTTTCTTCCTTTCTGATATTCATTGTTTTTGACTAATCTTTTTATTTCGTTTTTTCAACTAGTTATTTCTATTTATTTATTTTTTTTTATTTAAAAAAAAAAAAAATTAATTAATTTATTCATTTATTAACTTTCACCACTTTGGCTTCACAAGGGGAGTATTGTGCGTGTTAATGTCTGTGCTATTTTTATTTTTTTGTCGCTGAGAAAATCATGGTGCCAAACATTTCTTGTCCTGTTTTGTGTCGTTCATTAAACCGCGTTACTTCACACTGTGTTTCGTGTGCTCTTCTGCTTTTTCGAACTGGTTCCGGTAACGCTGCAGTTTGTGTTTCATTTGCCATTTATTTACTGTTTTTATTCATTACTCATTCATTTGATTTTATTTTTCTAGCATGTATGTATTTATATATCTTTCCATTATTTTGTGTTTTTTATTTACTTATCTATTTTTTCATTTATTTATCTATCTACCAATGCAAAAATCTAATGTATGTTATCGACCGTCAGCTATGATATTTCTGAAAAAGTTATAGTATAGAGGCACACAGACGGGAAAGAAACAGTCAACATGCTTTCGAGCTACCACTACCCTTTGTGGCTTCAAACAGCAAGCAGGAACTTAATTTAGATTTGTATTCATATCGTTCATAATCTCTCTCTATCTCTCTCTCTCTCTTCTCTCTCTCTCTCTCTCTCTCCCCTCCACACACCACCTATACACGCACGCGCGCGCCGCGCGCGCGCGCACGCACACACACACACACACACACACACACACACAACCACACAACACACACACACACACACACAAACACACACACACACACAAACACACACACACACACAACACAACACACACACACACACACACACACACGCAGACACTCACGCATGCAGTGTGTGTATGTGTGTGCGTGCGTGCGTGCGTGCGTGCGTGCGTTGCGTGAGAGCGCGCGAGAGTGGAGAGAGGAGAGGAGAGGCAGGAGAGAGGAGAGATGCGGAGAGGAGAGAGGGAGAGAGATGTGGGTGAGAGCGGAGACGAGAGAGAGGGTTTTTGGGGAGAGAGGGAGCGTGATGAGCGAGGAGAGAGTTTGAGGTGGGACAGACAGAGGAGAGATTGGAGAGGGAGAGAGAGAGAGAGAGAGAGAGAGAGAGAGAGAGAGAGAGGAGAGAGAGAAGAGACGAGAGAGAGAGAAAGAAGCTGGAGAGAGAGAACTTAGGCCTGATCATATGCAGATGGACAGAAAGAAAAGAAATGCACGTGAAAGCGATTAATGAATAAAAAAACAAAAGAAAAAAACAAAATTACTTCCTGCCCTGTCGCTGTAAAGATTTGGGATGAATAGATTGATCATGAATGATTCCGTTTGCGTAACAAGAAACGAATGACTTCATCATTGAAGAAACGCGTGAACGAGAGTGAGAGAGAGAGAGAGGAGAGGAGGGAGAGAGAGAGAGAGAGAGAGAGAGTGAGAGAGAGAGAGAGAGATGCTTTGCGATTTGATGAAGATCACCTGCATTTCATGACTATATGCCTATACGTGGGTCGATACGCTACGCTGGCCCCATCTTGTCATGAAAGAAGAGATTATGCAACAGTTATCAAACGAGGGTCATGAAACAGGAGAAAGGCGAGGCCACACGCGTTTATAGAGA
>JADBJO010011787.1:15000-17500 GCA_016801955.1 Conus betulinus
TTGCGTGCGTGCGTGCGTGCGTACGTGCAAACTATGTGCGTGTGTGCGTGAGCGCGCGTGTGTGCGGTTTTTCAAAGACGTTATAAATCACTTAGATAGCGAGTGGAGAGAAAGATGCGGAGGAGAGAAACCATGAGCTGAGTCTGTTTCCACAAACTGGTTTCTGTCGGAGTCCAAATGCTTCAAATGCTGCCTTCAGCAGGTGCCGTAGACCATGGACATTATATCGTCTATTCAGTAACGAAGCCTTCTGTCGTGCTGTCAGCAGTCGCATGTCTATTCATTTACTGTGCGCGAAAATAGGCTTTTTGTATGTGTGTTAATCAATTCTGATATTTCAGTTTTTAATTTATATTGGTAAAAGTAGTGGCGAGGATAGTAGTAGTAATAGTGGTACAAGTAGTAGTAGTAGTAGTAGTAGTATTAGCATTAACAGTAGTAGTAGTAGTAGTAGTAGTATAGTAGTAGTGGAAGCAGCAGCAGTAGTAGTAGTAGGAGTATTAGTAGTGGTGGTGGTGATGATGGTGGTAACTGTATTAGCAGCAGCAGCAGCAGTAGTAGTAGTAGTAGTAGTAGTAGTAGTGGTGGTGGTGGTGGTAGTAGTAATAGTAGTAGTAGTAGCAGTAGTAGTAGTAGTATTTTACTGTTTCATAGCCCGCTCAGCCTATCATTCAAATGCATCATGATCTGCATCAAATATCAAGCGAAATACATAAAGATGGGAAAGCATGAGATCATGCGCTTAATCTGTTTATCCAGATCTGCTTACACGGATGCATGAATGCTGGAAATAAAATGCATTCAGAAGTTCTTGCAATATTATACTATAATAGAAACGTTCCACGGGTTACAGATGAGAGAACACACACACACACACACACACACACACACACACACACACACACACACACACACACACACACCCACACACACACACACGCACGCACGCACGCACCGCACGCACTCACTCACTCACGGATGCACGCACTCACACACGGATGCACGCGCTCACTCACGGACGAACGCGTGCACGCACGCACGTACGCACACACGCACTCATGCACACACACACACACACACACACACACACACACACACACGTACACACACACACACACGCACACACACACACACACACACACACACACACACACACACACACACACACACACACACACACACACACACACACACTCACACACACACACACACACACACACACACCACACACACACACGCACAAACATACACGCACGTACGCACGCACGCACGCGCGCCTATCCAGTTCTGTTCTTGTCGTCTTATGAATAAAAACAATAGAACATTCGAATGGAAGTCCACTTTTCTGTATCGGAAACGTTTTTTCTGCTTTGTGGACAATGTATCGAGTAACTACACGAAATCGATTCGCACAAAAAATCTGAACCCTGGGCTTACAAAATAAAGCTTAAAGACTTGCGATTCTCGCTTGTACGGTAAAGTGTTATCTGTCCAGCAATGGGCAATGTACTTTTCCACTGACCGGTTCTGAATTGATCTGCATTGGTTGTTTGAAGGAAGAAAGTTTGCTTGCAACAAAATGAAAACATCGTAGTCTTACAGGAAAAAAGCCAATGTAGGAAAATGACGGTTAGCGATGCAAGCGTCTCTCTCTCTCTCTCTCTCTCTCTCTCTCTCTCTTCTCTCTCCTCTCTCTCTCTCTCTCTCTCTCTCTCTCTGCGCGAGCGTGAACGAATGCGTATGTATGTATGTGTGTGTGCGCGCGCGCGTGTCTGTGTGCGCGCGTGCGTGTAGACATGTGTCCATAAGTGTAGGAATGCACGCGTTTCCCTCTGCGTATGTTACGTTAATTTTAAGACAGACAGACAGACAGACGACAGACAGACAGAGAGAGAGAGAGAGAGAGAGAGAGAGAGAGAGAGAGAGAGAGAAGCAGGAAACACACACACACACACACACACACACACACACAGAGAGAGAGAGAGAGAGAGAGAGAGGAGAGAGAGAGAGAGAGAGAGAGAGAGAGAGAGAGAGAGAAGAGGAAACACACACAAACACAACACACACACACACAACACACACACACACACACACACACACACAGAGAGAGAGAGAGAGGGAGAGAGAGAGAGAGAGAGAGAGAGAGAGAGAGAGAGAGAGAGAGAGAGAGAGAGAGAATGCTGTCACTCTGTTTCCCAGCCAGCCTGCTACTACATGTTTTTAGACGTTCGAAACAAACGGAGCGAAAAGTAAAAGCTCTTGAACTAAAGACAAGTGATGGCACTCTGCTTAGAAGTAAACGTCCGCCATGTGTTAAGGTGCCAGTAAGATGCATTCATCCTCTTTTCGTCCACGGCCGGTTCCCAGTCAGTCTGCCTCTCTCTTCGGTTCTCGGAGCTAGGGAAAGCCTACTTCTCCCCCTCTTATACTCACAGCCTTGCTTCTACCCAATTTCTATCTTCCCTTTCCTTTTGTGCAACGAATTTCCTGAATTTAGGGA
>JADBJO010011787.1:46135-61135 GCA_016801955.1 Conus betulinus
AAAAAACAACAAGGGTAGGGTAGTGCTGAAGACCACAAACAAGCTATGTACCCTATCCTAGCTGCCGGCATGTTGAAAAAAAAAAAAAAAAAAAAAAAAGAAAAGAGAGGACCTCCAACGGTCATTCAGGCAGTATAGCTACAATGGCGACTCCTCCACCTCAGTCCTTGATGTTCAGTCCATGGGGAGTGAGCGTCCCTAGCCTAGAGATCAGAGATGATTCAAGGAATTACGGTGTATGGCATCTGAGTGGTTTTGGTGAACAGCAGAGACTGACATATGAAACACGTTATGTCCAGGGCTATTGAAATGTGTACCTACGGGGGTGTCCTTATTCAGGTTGACAGCCTGGAGGTGTTCCCTGAATCTGTCATCCAGGTACGGTAGGTCTCACCACAGTAGAGTTTGGAACAGAGGCTGCATGAAAGAATGTACACAAGGTTGGAAGATCGGCAAGTGAAGGGGGATCTGATGGTGAAACTTTTGCCTGATGGGCCCCTGAAGGTGTTAGTGGTTGTATTTAAAAAGGGGCAGGTTTTGCATCGGGGTTTGTTGCAGCGGTGGTTTCCTGGTGGAGAGCTGCTTGGTGAGTCTTTGTAAGTGGCTCGTACTAGATGATCCCTGAGGTTGGTGTCACGCAGGTATGCCACTGGGGGTTTGTCGAAGGTGGACTTGAGTTTGGGGTCTTTCTGCAGGATGTCAAAGTTTTTCACAAGGATGTTTTTAACTGGGAGGTTGTGTGGGTGGTAGGTCAGAGTAAGGACTGGTCGGTCTGACTGATCTTTGTTCTGAGATGGGGTCATGGCCTGAGATCTGGGGGTGCGAAGGGCACGATTGGCGGCATCGATGATGACTGCTTCAGGGTATCCTCGCCTTCTGAAGAAGGAACACATCCAGTTGACCCTGCAGTTTGAAGTCATCGTCATTGCTGCACAGTCTTCTGAGGCGACAGAATGAGAGTAAGGGATACTCTTCTGGTAGACTGTGGGTGGTGGATGTGAACTTGAGGTAAGAATGTGAATCAGTTTCTTTGTAGAATACTGATGTTTTCAGTTGATCTGTGCTGGTGATGGACACTTGAATGTCTAGAAAAGATACAGTTGTTTCAGAGATGGTGTAGGTGAATTTCAGGGCTGGGTGGAATGAAGACACAAAGTGTATGAAATCTAGAAGTTCAGCCTTGGTGCTTGTGGTGGATACTATGATGTCGTCAATGAAGCGTCTGAAGAATGGAGGGATGCGTCCAGGATATGAAGAGAGTATCTGCTCCTCCATGAAACCCACAAAGAGGCATGCGTAACTCGGCCCCATCTTGGTGCCCATAGCCACCCTCGAGTTTGGACGAAGTGGCAATCACCAAAACAGAAACTGTTCAGTGTCAGGACCAACTCTGTCAGCCTTAGGATGGTTGTGATGTCAATGTCAAAGGTGCTGTTCTTTAGAAAGTGTTTTATGGCCTGCAGACCCTCATTGTGGGGGATGCTCGTGTACAAAGAAGTGACATCCATGGTGAATAAGAAACGGTCAGATCCGTCCGTGGGAAATGGAATTGGTCAAGCAGTTGAAGGGCGTGATTGGTGTCCTTGACAAAGGTTGGCAGAGAGGTAACAAGTGGTTGCAGGAGAGAGTCGATGAATTGTGAAATAAGAGTTGTCGGACAGGAACAGGCGGATACAATGGGACGTCCAGGGTTGTTGGGCTTGTGAATTTTTGGAAGGCATAGAATTTGGACTCCCGGGGGGGTCTCGAACCACAGCTCTTGAGGCTTCAGTTGGGAGATGGCCCGATGCAATAGCTTCATTGACAATTTTCCTTACAAGGGCGTTGTCCTCTTTTACTGTTGGTTTCTTCAATGGGGTGTAGAAAGTCGTGTCAGATAGCTGTTTTTTTTTACTTCCTTTTCATAGTAGTCCCTTTGCCACACCACTATCGCACCACCCTTATCGGCAGGTTTGATCACCACATCTGTTCTTTTCTTCAAATCCTGTAATGCCTTCCACTCATCATCGGACAAGTTGGAGTGTTTCAGAGGTCGGAAGCTTAGTTGTTGGATTTCCTGTGTGCACTTGTCAATGTAATGATCTAGGGAAGAGAATTCTCCTGGTTTGGGTGTCATGTTCCACGCTCCTTTGGGAAGAGGTGAGCGATGTCATTGCTGTTTGTACTTGTGGAGAGAGGGCACTGGTCCTGAAAGTGTGCTGCAAGGCGTAATCTGCGAAAAAACTGTTGGCAGTGATAGAGTGTGGACAGGAAGTTTGTTTGGGGTTTCAGAGGGACAAACTTTAATCCATGGCTTTAAAAGTGCTTTCTGTTCGTCTGGGAGATGGACATCATCAGGAATGGTCACAACCAGTTTGTCAGAGTCCACTGGTACTTGGGAAGTGGGCTGTGAGTCACTTGCATTTCCTTTCGGCAAAAGTTTGTTTAGTTTCGTTGCTTTGCTTTTCTTTCAGGCTTTCATGTAGGTCCTGGTTGGCGTTCTTCACAGTATTGATGATGAACTGTGATGTCTCTTCTGAACACAGGTAAGCCATTTGGTGGCGGCAGGCTTTGATGAGTTCATTGCTTTTGTCATTTGGGTGGAAAATCTTCTGGTTGCTTGCGACATCAGGCTTGAGCTTGCTTTGAAAAGAATCTTCTGAGTTTCACGTTCTTCTCTTTTTGATAAAGGAATTGAGTGAAATTTCAAACGAAAACCATATGGGATAACCTTGTGCCTTTGGCACTGTCGGATAAAAAACAATATGACTGGAATTCTTGTCTTCTCTAAGGTTGCTTTGAGGTAGGCCACACCCAGTCCCTGTGGAATAGGTGGGAGAGTCCGTAACTTTGTGAGCGCAGAGCTGAAGAATGGTGATGAGAGCGGCATAGCACAGATGGAAAACAACCAAAGACAGACGATCAATGTTGACATGGAATACATACGATACAGGTGCAGTCTGGTAGGTTGATTGTAGACTGGAGAATCCAGGAGCTTACAAAAATTGATAACACTTGACTGGGTCTTTTTTCAGAACAACTATATAATTTTGAGGATTGGTGATAAAGACCGAAACAAAAGGGGGGGGTCAAAAAGAAAACAAAAACAATGCACAACGTTTCGACTCTTAGAGTCTTTTTCAAGTGACATGAAACGACAGTACACGCAAATTTTGCTGTGTTAATGACGTAAAGAACGGGGAGACGCAGATAAAACAACAAAGACGTCACAATAAATTTTGACGTGACAAGAACTCAACACACACACACACACACACACACACACACACACACACACACACACACAAAATAAAATAAAATAAAATAAAAATAAAATAAAGGAGGCTGGGTAGACACAGGCTAAGAAAGGTGAGTGAATGGAAATCAGAGGAAATCTGATTTGAAAGTAGACGGTTGTTGTTGGGAGGGAGGGGGGCAAAGAGGGGGAGGGGGGGAGGGAGAGAAAAAAGGAAAAAAAAAAAAAACACACAAACACACACACACACACACACACACACACACACATGTGCGCGCTCCCCACCCTCCCGGCATCACCCACCCCCACACACCTACCATATAGAGAGGGGGGGGGGGGGGGGGGGGGGGGGGGGGGGGGGGGGGGGAAGAACGTTTACATCTCATAAAGATATGCATGCCTTAGGGTGTCTAGGCATATATATGATATAAACATATACAACCGCAAACAATTTTTTCAACCTCAAAAATCTTTTTGAAAAACAACAAGGGTAGGGTAGTGCTGAAGACCACAAACAAGCTATGTACCCTATCCTAGCTGCCGGCATGTTGGAAAAAAAAAAATGTTGAAAAAAAAAAAAAAAAAAAAAAAAAAGAGGAGGACCTCCAACGGTCATTCAGGCAGTATAGCTACAATGGCGACTCCTCCACCTCAGTCCTTGATGTTCAGTCCATGGGAGTGAGCGTCCCTAGCCTAGAGATCAGAGATGATTCAAGGAATTTACGGTGTATGGCATCTGAGTGGTTTTTGGTGAACAGCAGAGACTGACATATGAAACACGTTATGTCCAGGGCTATTGAAATGTGTACCTACGGGGGTGTCCTTATTCAGTTGACAGCCTGGAGGTGTTCCCTGAATCTGTCATCCAGGGTACGGTAGGTCTCACCACAGTAGAGTTTGGAACAGAGGCTGCATGAAAGAATGTACACAAGGTTGGAAGATCAAGTGAAGGGGGATCTGATGGTGAAACTTTTGCCTGATGGGCCCCTGAAGGTGTTAGTGGTTGTATTTAAAAAGGGCAGGTTTTGCATCGGGGTTTTGTTGCAGCGGTGGTTTCCTGGTGGAGAGCTGCTTGGTGAGTCTTTGTAAGTGGCTCGTACTAGATGATCCCTGAGGTTGGTGTCACGCAGGTATGCCACTAGTGGGGGTTTGTCGAAGGTGGACTTGAGTTTGGGGTCTTTCTGCAGGATGTCAAAGTTTTTCACAAGGATGTTTTTAACTGGGAGGTTGTGTGGGTGGTAGGTCAGAGTAAGGACTGGTCGGTCTGACTGATCTTTGTTCTGAGATGGGGTCATGGCCTGAGATCTGGGGGTGCGAAGGGCACGATTGGCGGCATCGATGATGACTGCTTCAGGGTATCCTCGCCTTCTGAAGAAGGAACACATCCAGTTGACCTGCAGTTTGAAGTCATCGTCATTGCTGCACAGTCTTCTGAGGCGACAGAATTGAGAGTAAGGGATACTCTTCTTGGTAGACTGTGGGTGGCTGGATGTGAACTTGAGGTAAGAATGTGAATCAGTTTCTTTGTAGAATACTGATGTTTTTTTCAGTGATCTGTGCTGGTGATGGACACTTGAATGTCTAGAAAAGATACAGTTGTTTCAGAGATGGTGTAGGTGAATTTCAGGGCTGGGTGGAATGAAGACACAAAGTGTATGAAATCTAGAAGTTCAGCCTTGGTGCTTGTGGTGGTGATACCTATGATGTCGTCAATGAAGCGTCTGAAGAATGGAGGGATGCGTCCAGGATATGAAGAGAGTATCTGCTCCTCCATGAAACCCACAAAGAGGCATGCGTAACTCGGCCCCATCTTGGTGCCCATAGCCACCCCTCGAGTTTGGACGAAGTGGCAATCACCAAAACAGAAACTGTTCAGTGTCAGGACCAACTCTGTCAGCCTTAGGATGGTTGTGATGTCAATGTCAAAGGTGCTGTTCTTTAGAAAGTGTTTTATGGCCTGCAGACCCTCATTGTGGGGGATGCTCGTGTACAAAGAAGTGACATCCATGGTGAATAAGAAACGGTCAGATCCGTCCGGTGGGAAATGGAATTGGTCAGCAGTTGAAGGGCGTGATTGGTGTCCTTGACAAAGGTGGCAGAGAGGTAACAAGTGGTTGCAGGAGAGAGTCGATGAATTGTGAAATAAGAGTTGTCGGACAGGAACAGGCGGATACAATGGGACGTCCAGGGTTGTTGGGCTTGTGAATTTTTGGAAGGGCATAGAATTTGGACTCCCGGGGTTCTCGAACCACAGCTCTTGAGGCTTCAGTTGGGAGATGGCCCGATGCAATAGCTTCATTGACAATTTTCCTTACAAGGGCGTTGTCCTCTTTTACTGTTGGTTTCTTCAATGGGGTGTAGAAAGTCGTGTCAGATAGCTGTTTTTTTACTTCCTTTTCATAGTAGTCCCTTTGCCACACCACTATCGCACCACCCTTATCGGCAGGTTTGATCACCACATCTGTTCTTTTCTTCAAATCCTGTAATGCCTTCCACTCATCATCGGACAAGTTGGAGTGTTTCAGAGGTCGGAAGCTTAGTTGTTGGATTTCCTGTGTGCACTTGTCAATGTAATGATCTAGGGAAGAGAATTCTCCTGGTTGGGTGTCCATGTTCCACGCTCCTTTGGGAGAGGTGAGCGATGTCATTGCTGTTTGTACTTGTGGAGAGAGGGCACTGGTCCTGAAAGTGTGCTGCAAGGCGTAATCTGCGAAAAAACTGTTGGCAGTGATAGAGTGTGGACAGGAAGTTTGTTTGGGGTTTCAGAGGGACAAACTTTAATCCATGGTTTAAAAGTGCTTTCTGTTCGTCTGGGAGATGGACATCATCAGGAATGGTCACAACCAGTTTGTCAGAGTCCACTGGTACTTGGGAAGTGGGCTGTGAGTCACTTGCATTTCCTTTCGGCAAAAGTTTGTTTAGTTTCGTTGCTTTGCTTTTCTTCAGGCTTTCATGTAGGTCCTGGTTGGCGTTCTTCACAGTATTGATGATGAACTGTGATGTCTCTTCTGAACACAGGTAAGCCATTTGGTGGCGGCAGGCTTTGATGAGTTCATTGCTTTTGTCCATTTGGGTGGAAAATCTTCTGGTCGCTTGCGCGACATCAGGCTTGAGCTTGCTTTGAAAAGAATCTTCTGAGTTTCACGTTCTTCTCTTTTTGATAAAGGAATTGAGTGAAAATTTCAAACGAAAAACCATATGGGATAACCTTGTGCCTTTGGCACTGTCGGATAAAAACAATATGACTGGAAATTCTTCTTGTCTTCTCTAAGTTTGCTTTGAGGTAGGCCACACCCAGTCCCTGTGGAATAGGTGGGAGAGTCCGTAACTTTGTGAGCGCAGAGCTGAAGAATGGTGATGAGAGCGGCATAGCACAGATGGAAAAAACCAAAGACAGACGATCAATGTTGACATGGAATACATACGATACAGGTGCAGTCTGGTAGGTTGATTGTAGACTGGAGAATCCAGGAGCTTACAAAAATTGATAACACTTGACTGGGTCTTTTTCAGAACAACTATATAAATGCACAACGTTTCGACTCTTAGAGTCTTTTTCGAAGTTAGACTTTTTTAAGTGACATGAAACGACAGTACACGCAAATTTGCTGTGTTAATGACGTAAAGAACGGGGAGACGCAGATAAAACAACAAAGACGTCACAATAAATTTTGACGTGACAAGAACAAAAAACACACACACACACACACACACACACACACACACAACACAAAAAAATAAAATAAAATAAAATAAAATAAAATAAAATAAAGGAGGCTGGGTAGATACAGGCTAAGAAAGGTGTGTGAATGGAAATCAGAGGAAATCTGATTTGAAAGTAGACGGTTGTTGTTGGGAGGGAGGATTCCTTGAATCATCTCTGATCTCTAGGCTAGGGACGCTCACTCCCCATGGACTGAACATCAAGGACTGAGGTGGAGGAGTCGCCATTGTAACTATACTGCCTGAATGACCGTTGGAGGTCCTCCTCTCTCTCTCTCTCTTTTTTTTTTTTTTTTTTTTTCAACATGCCGGCAGCTAGGATAGGGTACATAGCTTGTTTGTGGTCTTCAGCACTACCCTACCCTTGTTGTTTTTCAAAAAGATTTTTGAGGTTGAAAAAATTGTTTGCGGTTGTATATGTTTATATCATATATATGCCTAGACACCCTAAGGCATGCATATCTTTATGAGATGTAAACGTTCTTTCCCCCCCTCTCCCTCCCCCCCCCCCCCCCCCCCCCCCCCTCTCTATTATGGTAGGTGTGTGGGGTGGGTGATGCCGGGAGGGTGGGGAGCGCGCACATGTGTGCGTGTGTGTGTGTGTGTGTGTGTGAAAGTTTTTTTTTCTCCCCTTCTCCCTCCTCCCCCTCCCTCTTTGCCCCCTCCCTCCCAACAACAACCGTCTACTTTCAAATCAGATTTCCTCTTATTTCCATTCACTCACCTTTCTTAGCCTGTGTCTACCCAGCCTCCTTTATTTTTTTTTTATTTGTGTGTGTGTGTGTGTGTTTTGAGTTCTTGTCACGTCAAAATTTATTGTGACGTCTTTGTTGTTTTTTTAGCTGCGTCTCCCCGTTCTTTACGTCATTAACACAGCAAAATTTGCGTGTACTGTCGTTTCATGTCACTTGAAAAAGACTCTAAGAGTCGAAACGTTGTGCATTGTTTTTGTTTTTCTTTTTGACCCCCCCTTTTGTTTCGGTCTTATCACCAATCCTCAAATTATATAGATGAACGAACTGTGCTTCGTGGAAGCCGAAGTAGTCGCTACAGGGCCATGCATGGGAGAGAAACTACTTCAGTCTGAGGACGGAATCCGTTTTATGAAATCATTCGAGACGGAATTTTCCGTTTTTTTTCGTAGATCTGAAAAAAAAGAAAGAAAAGAAAAAAAAAAAAAAAAAAAAAAAAGTTTCCAAAAACTGTCTCTAAAATTGCGCAAATTACGTATCGAATGTTTCTTACCATAAAACGGAAGTGCCGAATCGGAAGTACTTTTTTTTAAATGGAGAAATCCAGATTTCGAGTTCGGAGTTCGTTGGAAACCGTGAGAATGTCCTATCTTAAAGAAGGTGATTCAGTTGAGGAGATCGACGCTGGCATCACAAATAAGTGTGGTTATGGGCTTGGCTGAACGAAATAGATGATGAAAAACGACAACATCGTGTTTTTATGTTTGAAAACGAACAAACTGGTGTAGCGTTTTGCCGCGTGCGCAACTCGGAGCTCAAGTATGGATCCAATGGAAAATTTATTTATCTCGGCTAGCAAAACATGCCAGAAGTCCGGACCATATTAAAAGCATGAAGGTAAGAACTTTAGTCAAATCTTTTTCAGCAGCCCTCCATGCCTCCCCCCCCCCCCCCCCCCCCCCCCCCCCACACACAAGTGACACACGCACGCACACACACGCACACAGAGATGGATGTAAGGCAGAGAGAGAAAAAGACATAATAGTATGAAGAAAAAAAAAAGAAGAAAGAAAGAAAAAAAAACAAAAAAAAAAAATAAATATCAGGGTTAGTTTTGTGGTAAAGGATGGGGAAAACTACTTAAGGTTCTATTTCTTCTGTGTAATAAAATGGGTTAGTTTTGGAAGTACAGTGGAAAACTCTCTAGGCCTATTATTAAAACCTTAGAAAATGCACAGATTTGTGATCTTAACATGAAACATGGATTAAAAAAAAAGAAGTTTGGTAATTTAACAGACCGTTTGATGGAACCGTCACAGAATTTAGAGTCACTTTAGAGAGGAAGTCTTATTACGGTTTCAATAGAGAGGTTTTATTGCACTGCATTTCACACACACACTGTACACACACACATGTATACACACACACACACACACACACACACACACACACACACACACACAAACCCACTTCATGTTTAGGAAACTGTCATATAAGCAATAAATATGTTTTTCAAACAAGGCCCCAGTTCCAAATTTTGTTTCACCAGAGAGGCCACAAAAACTGTCTGAATTTTTCAAAAAATCAATTTCGGCCAAGGGGCTTTGCCCCCCTGGGCACCCCACCAGGGGCACTGCCCCTGGACCCTGCCAGGGCCCTAGCCAGCCCCTGGACCCTGACCTTACAGCTTTTCAATTTTTTCCAGTTTCACCCATGTCCATGACACACAGTAAGAAATATATGTATATATATATATATACTTATATATATGATGGATCAGGGCTGTGGGCCATGGCATACAGTAGGATTAGCTTGAGAATAGACAGGGGCTGGAAATGGTCCATGGCACACAGTAGGATTATAATGATAATAGGCAGGGCTGTGGTCCATAGCACACAGTAGGATTATAATGATAATAGACAGGGCTGTGGTCCATAGCACACAGTAGGATTATAATGATAATAGACAGGGCTGTGGTCCTCAGCATACAGTAGGATTATAATGATAATAAACAAGGCTGTGGTCCATGGCATATGGTCGGATTATCATGGTAATGGAAATGGTCCATGGCACACAGTAGGATTATAAATAATAGACAGGGTTGTGGTCCATATTATAGTAGGATTATAATGATAATAAACAGGCTGTGGTCCATGGCATGTGGTCGGATTATAATGGTAATAGACAGGGCTGTGGGCCATGACATACAGTGGGATTATAATGATAATAGACATGGCTGTGGTCCATGGCATACAGTAGGATTATAATGATAACAGACAGGGCTGTGGTCCATGGCACACAGGGATTATAATGATAATAGACAGGGCTGGGGTCCATGGCATACAGTAGGATTATATATGATAATGGTCCATGGCACACAGTAGGATTATAATGATAATAGGGGCTGTGGTCCATGGCATACAGTAGGATTATTTATAATGATAATAATACCGGGCTGGTCCTATGGCACACAGTAGGATTATTAATATGATAGACAGGGCTGTGGTCCATGGCACACAGTAGGATTATAATGATAATAGACAGGGCTGGGTCCATGGCACACAGTAGGATTATAATGATAACAGACAGGGCTGTGGTCCATGGCACACAGTAGGATTATAATAATGATAACACAGGGGGCTGTGGTCCATGGCACACAGTAGGATTATAATGATAATAGACAGGGCTGTGGTCTATGGCACACAGTAGGATTATAATGATAATAGACAGGGCTGTGGTCCATGGCACACAGTAGGATTATAACGATAACAGACAGGGCTGTGGTCCATGGCACACAGTAGGATTATAATGATAATAGACAGGGCTGTGGTCCATGGCACACAGTAGGATTATAATGATAACAGACAGGGCTGGAAATGGTCGATGGCACACAGTAGGATGATAATTTCTATAATGATAACAGACAGGGCTGGAAATGGTCGATGGCACACAGTAGGATGATAGTAGGATTATAGTGATAATAGACAGGGCTGTGGTCCATGGCACTCAGTAGGATTATAGTGATAATAGACAGGGCTGTGGTCCATGGCACTCAGTAGGATTATAGTGATAATAGACAGGGCTGTGGTCCATGGCACTCAGTAGATTATAGTGATAACAGACAGGGCTGTGGTCCATGGCACTCAGTAGGATTATAGTGATAACAGACAGGGCTGTGGTCCATGGCACTCAGTAGGATTATAGTGATAACAGACAGGGCTGTGGTCCATGGCACTCAGTAGGATTATAGTGATAACAGACAGGGCTGTGGTCCATGGCACTCAGTAGGATTATAGTGATAATAGACAGGGCTGTGGTCCATGGCACTCAGTAGGATTATAGTGATAATAGACAGGGCTGTGGTCCATGGCAATCAATAGAATATAATGATAATAGCGCTGGAAGTGGTCCATAGTCTGGCTGATATCCACCTTAGATGAATATTTTCAGTGGAGAAAAAGATCCATTTTTGCCAAAGCAAACAAAAAATGAGAGGGGGGAAAGATCCCTGAGAATTAATGGCCACTTGAGTGTGTCTCATTCAGCATGATTCATCACTTGGCACAGCAACACTAGAACTAAGTGACAATGGTCAATTATGGGGCAGTTGCTCATAATCAGAAGAGCCAGTTTAGAAGAATCCAGAGTGAAAAATTGTTTAAAGTGGGATTGGATAGAAGTAGTTGTGGAAGACAAGAGATTATGGAAGTATCTGAGAAAAATGACAAGGCTGGGATATGCAGTGTGTGGTGTGTGTGTGTGTGTGTGTGTGTGTGTGTGTGTGTGTGTGTGTGTGCGTGCTAGCAGGGCATGAATGATAGGTCCGAAGGTGGTATGGGTTTGGAGGGCCCCATGTAACCTAGAGAACAACACCAGTAGGTGACAAGCAGTGTAAAGAGGAATAGTTACATTACCAATAAAGCCCATTAATTATTTTTGTTTGTTTACAGCCAGAAAGGCAGGTCTGTGTGTGTGTGTGTGTGTATGTGTATGTGTGTGTGTGTACATAGTGTGTGTGTGTGCTTTGTGTGTGTGTGTGTGTGTGTGTGTGTGTGTGTGTGAAAATCATACATGTCAGTCTGTGTAAAACTCTCAAAATTATGCCCAGAATACACCAGATTGCACAGATGTCTAATTGAGGGGGGAAAAAAAAAAAAAATCGGGGGGGGGGGGGGGGGGGGGGGGGTAATCCCCCTTCCCCGCTCTCCTGATCCCTCTTCGCCTCTTCATCACCCCTTGTCAAGATTTTTCCCGTATTTTCATCCTGAACTATTTGAAGCCCTTTAGTAAATTAAGAAGTCTAGCGACAATAGTGACATGTGCTGTATAGGAGTATGTCTCCACTTCAACAAAGTCTGCACTTAAACTGCAAGAAACATTTGTATCACTATCAGAGAAAATCAATGATAAGAAATAATCTGTATTAAAAAAGATTTTAAAAAAAGGCAAAGCAGATTTCCATAACCATAGAGAAATGTAGGTGTCAGTGAGAGATGGTGTTGCATGAAGCCATGAACATTCAGACCTGACTAGCATTGCAGCCTATAACTTCCACAGTCTGTGTATGCATGCACATGTCTACCACTCTGGATTCAGTTCTCACAAGAGACTATGAGTATACATGTTATGCATGCTCACACACACACACACACACACACACACACACACACACACACACACACACACACACACACACACACACATAATATCTTGATCTTGCTGTCTTCTTACCTTTCATACACCTGAAATCTTGTCATCCATGTTTGTTAAAAATATTGCCTCTCTTCTGCGCCATGTCAGAGTATGAATAGGATTTTGCTTCTAAAACAAGTTGAAATAATTTTACAAAATAGTCACCCAACCAAATGCCTCATACCTACGTGACTTATTCTTAATTGGAATGTGGCCATAATAATTAGATCCTTGTTTAAAAACCAATTGGGAGAGAAGGGAACTAAGTGTGCCTTCAGAGCAACCAGGGTGATGACCCTTGACATATATGGCCTGTCACTTGATTCATTGTAAGTTTCAGTTTCTGCACCTTTCCCTGAAATTGTGAAAAGCAGGAGGATATCAATGTGTTCACATAGAGAAAAAAATCAGAAATGTTTGGTCAAACTAGTTTTAGTCAGAAAATCACTTTCTCTGTAACAGGTATGGCATGAAGTGTGTGATTTTTTCAAGTGCTGATGTGACAAGGTGTGAGTGGAAGCATGTGTCAGTTGAAGTGTTCATCCTGTCAGGCTCAACAGTTTCAAGTCCTGATCTACTGAGGTTTGAAAGAAAGCGTGTCTCAGAGATCCAGATTGAAGCAGATAACTGTGAAGTGTGTCCATTGCAGGTCCAGATTTTATTACGTATGAGCACAAGCAAGTGTCTGTTTCAAATCCTCGTTCTATCAGACAAGAAAGGAATGAACTGAGAGAGCAAATTAGAGAGAGAGCAGTGCGAGAAGATGAACTAAGAGATATGTTTGATCAGACATGTTATAAATATTGCCAAGTTAGCGGACAAGAAGAGTGAGGGTACAGCAGCGTATGTGAAAAGAAATAATTTACGTATTGATCTATGGTGTAAAAGAAAATAGCACAGCTACACAGAGAGAGACTCAACAGCAGCAGTGTGAGAATTTAGTTCTGAACTTGATTAAAAACAAACTCCAAATTGATATTAATAGAGAGGATATTGAAGCAGTACACCATCTTGGACTGAGACAAAATTCAAGAAACTCTCCAAGAGGCATTATTGTGAGATTTGTCTCAAGGCGCATTCGCGATCAGGTGATCTATATAAGGCGAAGACTGAGTGGCACAGGGGTAGTTATTGTTGAAGATCTGACTCCTAGAGGTTATGCCTTGCTGACCACAGTGAAGGATGACAAGGAAGTGTGTTATCAGGCCTGGTCCAAGAATGGAAGGGTCTTCATGAAGGCTCTATCAGGTGAGATTACCCACATTAACAGTCTCTCCGATCTCTGGGGCGACCAGGTAAGACAGTGCTGGGCTTCTCGCCCTGTCAGTGGCAGTTCCAGGGTGCTCGACAGAAGACTCCACTGCAGAAGCAGCAGGGGAGTACAGACCAGCCGCAGTGAAGAGGTGAAGACCAGCCGCAGCGAAGGGATGCTGACCAGCCGCAGCGAAGGGGTGCTGACCAGCCGCAGCGAAGGGGTGCTGACCAGCCGCAGTGAAGGGGTGCTGTCCAGCTGCAGCGAAGGGGTGCTAACCAGCCGCAGTGAAGGGGTGCTGACCAGTCACAACAGAGGAATGCTGACCAGCCGCAGGAGAGGGGTACTGGCCAGCCACAGGAGAGGGGTGCTGACCAGCTGCAATGAAGGAGTGCTGACCAGCTGCAATGAAGGAGTGCTGACCAGCTGCAATGAAGGAGTGCTGACCAGCTGCAATGAAGGAGTGCTGACCAGCTGCAATGAAGGAGTGCTGACCAGCTGCGACGGAGTGCAGACCAGCCGCAGGAGAGGGGTGCTGACCAGCCACAACAGAAGGGTGCTGACCACAGCTGCAGCCCGGTCCAGAGACAGCTCCAGTGACAGTGCCATGTCTACTGGGGGTATTGCTCATGCTGGTGCTGGTGCTAGGCATTCACTGATCCAGCCTGGGAAAAGTTTTTCAGACTGTGTGGTGGGTATAGTGGACAGTGTCACAGCAGGGAGCAGTCAAACCAGGACTGGGACATTGGCTGGGGCAGGGAGAGAGAGACAGAACCACCGGAGATCACAGGAACTTACCATCCTCCAGATGCTTGATAAGTGAGGATAAAAAGTCAAGGACCAAATGTACATGAGCGTGAGAGAAGTAATCAAAATTATTCATTGGACTCTGTTAGAACTGCTGACTTCCTAGATGCTTGTCTAGACCCCGGTCCAGACCCTGGTGTCTAAGGATCACAATAACTTTGCTGCTTATAGCAGTTGAATGAGGCTTATTTTTGTTTTGTTTTGTTTGTTTTTTTTTTTTTTAAATGAAAAAGAACATTTCTGATCTGTCCACATAGTCTTCCACCAGGAAAAAAATAAGGAAAAATCTACAAACGAGATGCAGACTAGGGTGTGTCTCACGACTGATTGATTGATTGATTGAGGAAAAATGTATTTTAATTTTCTAATTTTTTGTTTTGTTGCTTCTCCCTGTTCTCTTTCCTCTCTCTCATATATAATGTTGTTGATGATGTGACCTGTGATGTAATGTACAGCCTTGAATGTCAGCTCTACAGCCAACACAATCCCCCACCCCCACCCCCCCGCCCCACCCCCAGTCCTCTTTATTTCTCCATGAATTGATATGTAACAGGTACATCCCCTTTTGTATTATCTAACAGGAACCTCAATTTATTACA
>JADBJO010011788.1:0-15000 GCA_016801955.1 Conus betulinus
CCAGGGGGTGGTTATGTGGACCTTCACTGTCTGGGGTTGTAGCTTGTGGCATTCACTGTGTCTGGGGTGCAGTGTTGGAGTGCCCAGGGGGTTGTTAATGGACCATTCACTGTGTCTGGGGTGCAGTGTTGGAGTGGCCAGGGGGTTGTTTAATGGACCATTCACTGTGTCTGGGGTGCAGTGTTGGAGTGCCCAGGGGGTTGTTAATGGACCATTCACTGTGTCTGGGGTGCAGTGTGGAGTGCCCAGGGGGTTGTTAATGGACCATTCACTGTGTCTGGGGTGCAGTGTTGGAGTGCCCAGGGGTGTTTTAATGGACCATTCACTGTGTCTGGGGTGCGGAGTGCCCAGGGGGTGTTTAATGTGCCATTCACTGTGTCTGGGGTGCAGTGTTGGAGTGACCAGGGGTTTTTTAATGGACCATTCACTGTGTCTGGGGTGCAGTGTTTGAGTGCCCAGGTGATTGTTAATGGACCATTCACTGTGTCTGGGGTGCAGTGTTGGAGTGCCCAGGGGGTTGTTAATGGACCATTCACTGTGTCTGGGGTGCAGTGTTGGAGTGCCCAGGGGTGTGTTAATGGACCATTCACTGTGTCTGGGGTGCAGTGGTGGAGTGCCCCAGGGGTGGTTAATGGACCATTCACTGTGTCTGGGATGCAGTGTTGGAGTGCCCAGGGGGTGTTTAATGGACCATTCTCTGTGTCTGGGATGCAGTGTTGGAGTGCCCAGGGGGTGGTTAATGGACCATTCACTGTGTCTTGGGTGCAGTGTTGGAGTATCCAGGGGTTGTTAATGGACCATTCACTGTGTCTGGGGTGCAGTGTTGGAGTTCCCAGTGGTGTTAAATGGACCATTCACTGTGTCTGTGATGCAGTGTTGGAGTGCCCAGGGGTGGTTAATTGACCATTCACTGTGTCTGGGTGCAGTGTTAGAGTGCCCAGGGGTTGTTAATGGACCATTCACTGTGTCTGGGGTGCGGATTGCCCAGGGGGTTGTTAATGAACCATTCACTGTGTCTGGGGTGCAGTGTTGGAGTGTCCAGGGTGTTGTTAATGAACCATTCACTATGAGTGGTGTGAAGTGTAGGAGTGCCCTTGGGGTGTTTAATGGACCATTCACTGTGTCTGGGGTGCGGAGTGGCCAGGGGGGGTTTCATGGGCTATTCACTCTGCCTGGGGTGCGGAGTGCCCAGGGGGTGGTTAATTGACCATTCACTGTGTCTTGGGTGCAGTGTTGGAGTGTGCAGGGGGTGGTTTAATGGACCACTCACTGTGTATGGGGTGTGGAGTACCCTGGGGTGGTTAATAGACCATACACTGTGTCTGGGGTGCAGCGTTGGAGTGCCGAGGGGGTGGTTAATGGACTAATCACTGTGTCTGGGTTTGTGGAGTGCCCAGGGGATTGTTTATGGACCATTCACTGTTTCTGGGGTGCGAAGTGCCCAGGGGGTGGTTAATGGACCATACACTGTGTCTGGGGTGCAGTGTTGGATTGCCCAGGGGGTAGTTAATGGACTGTTCACTGTGTCTGGGGTGTGGAGTGCCCAGGGGGTTGTTAATGGACGATTCACTGTGTCTGGGGTGCAGAGTGACCAGGGGTTTGTTAATGGACCATTCACTGTGTCTGGGGTGTAGTGTTGAAGCGTCCAAGGGGTGGTTAATTGACCATTTACTGTGAATGGGGTGTGGAGTGCCCAGGGGTGGTTAATGGACCATTCGCTGTGTCTGGGGTGCAAAGTGCCAGGGGTTGGTTATTGGACCATACACTGTGTGTGGGGTGCAGCGTTGGAGTGCTCATGTGGTGGTTAATGGACTATTGACTGTGTCTGGGGTGTGGAGGGCCCAGGGGGTTGTTAATGGACGATTCACTGTGTCTGGGGTGCGAAGTGCCCAGGGGGTTGTTAATGGACCATTCACTGTGTCTGGGGTGCGGAGTGCCCAAGGGGTTGTTAATGGACCATTCACTGTGTCTGGGGTGTAGTGTTGAAGGGTCCAGGGGGTGTTTAATGGACCATTACTGTGACTGGGGTGTGGAGTGCCCTGGGGGTGGTTATGGACCACCCACTGTGTCTGGGGTGTGGAGTGCCCAAGGGTTGGTTAAGGGACCATTCACTGTGTCTGGGGTGTAGTGTTGGAGTGCCCAGGGGATTGTTAATGGACCATTCACTATGTCTGGGGTGCTAAGTTCCCAGGGGGTGTTTAATCGACCAGTCACTGTGTCTGGGGTGCAGTGTTGGAGTGCCCAGGGGGTTGTTAATGGACCATTCACTGTGTCTGGGGTGCGGAGTGCCCAGGGGGTTGTTAATGGACCATTCACTCTGTCTGGGGCGTTGATTGCCCAGGGGGTGTTTAATGGAACATTCACTGTGTCTGGGGTGCAGTGCTGGAGTGACCAGGGGGTTGTTAATGGACTTTTCACTGTGTCTGGGGTGCCGAGGCCCAGGGGGTGTTTCATGGACCATTCACTGTGTCTGGGGTGTAATGTTGGAGTGTCCAGGGCGTTGTTGATGGACCATTCACTGTGTCTGGGGTGCAGTGTTGGAGTGCCCAGGAGATTGTTAATGGACCATTCACTGTGGCTGGGTTGGAGCGTTGGAGTGCCCAGTTGGTTGTTAATGGACTATTCACTGTGTCTGGGGTGCAGTGTTGGAGTGCCCAGGGGTTTTTTAATGGACCATTCTCTGTGTCTGGGGTGCAGTGCTGGAGTGCCCATTGGTGGTTATTGGACCATTCACTGTGTCTGGGGTGCAGTGTTAGAGATCCCAGGGGTGGTTAAAGGACCATTCACTGGGTCTGGGGTGCAGATTGCCCTGGCGGTTGTTAATGGTCCATTCACTGTGTCTGGAGTGCAGTGTTGGAGTGCCCATGGGGTTGTTAATGGACAATTCACTATGACTGGGGTGAAGTGTAGGAGTGCCCTGTTGGTGTTTAATGGACCATTCACTATGTCTGGTGTTCGGAGTGCCCAGGGGGTGTTTTAATGGACCATTCACTATGTCTGGGGTGCAGAGTGCCCAGGGGGTGGTTAATGGACCATACACTGTGTCTGGGGTGCAGCGTTGGAGTGCCGAGGGGGCGGTTAATGGACTATTCACTGTGTCTGGGGGTGGGAGTGACCAAGGGATTGTTAATGGACCATTCACTGTGTCTGGGGTGCGGAATTCCCAGGGGGTTGTTAATGGACCCTTCAGTGTGTCTGAGGTGTAGTGGTGAAGGGTCCATGGGTGTTTTAATGACCATTTACTGTGACTGGGATGTGGATTGCCCTGGGGGTTGTTAATGGACCATTCACTGTGTCCAGGGTGTAGTGTTGAAGGGTCCAGGGGGTGTTTTATGGATCATTTACTGTGACTGGGGTGTGGAGTGCCCTGGGGGTTGTTAATGGACCATTCTCTGTGTCTGGGGTGCAGAGTGCCCAGGGGGTGTTTAATGGGCCATTCACTGTGTCTGGGGTGCGGAGTGCCCAGCGGTTGGTTAATGGAGCATTCACTGTGTCTGGGGTGTAGTGTTGGAGTGCCCAGGGGGTGGTTAATGCACCATTCACTGTGTCTGGGGTGTGGAGTGCCCAGGGGATTGTTAATGGGCCATTCACTGTGTCTGGGGTGCGGAGTGCCCAGGGGGTGTTTAATGGACCATTCACTGTGTCTGGGGTGCAGTGTTGGAGTGTCCAGGGGGTGTTTAATGTACCATTCACTATGTCTGGGGGGTGCGGAGTGCCCAGGCGGTTGTTTAATGGACCATTCTCTGTCTGGGTAGCAGTGTTGGAGTGCCCAGGGGGTTGTTAATTGACCTTTCACTGTGTCTGGTGTGCGGAGTGCCCAGGGGGTTGTTAATGGACTATTCTCTGTGTCTGGGGTGCAGTGTTGAAGTACCCAGGGGGTTGTTAACGGACCATTCAATGTGTCTGGGATGCAGAGTGCCCAGGGTGTTGTTAATCGACCATTCTCTGTGTTTGGGGTGCAGTGTTGGAGTGCCCAGGGGGTTGTTAATGGACAATTCACTGTGTCTGGAGTGCAGAGTGCCCAGGGGGTTGTTAATGGACCATTCTCTGTGTCTGGGGTGTGGAGTGCCCAGTTGGTTGTTAAATGGACCATTCACTGTGTCTGGGGGGCTGAGTGCGCAGGGGGTGTTTTTAATGGACCATTCACTGTGTCTAGGGTGCAGTGTTGGAGTGCCCAGGGGGTTGTTAATGGACCATTCACTGTGTCTCGTTGTGTGGAGTGCCCAGTGGGTGTTTAATGTGCCATTCACTGTGTCTGGCGTGGAGTGGTAGAGTGCCCAAGGGGTTGTAAGTGAACCATTCACTGTGTCTGGGTTGCAGTGTTGGAGTGCCCAGGGGGTTGTTAATGGACTTCACTGTGTCTGGGGTGCAGTGTTGGAGTGCCCAGGGGTGGTTGATGGACCATTCACTATGTCTGGGGTGCAGTGTTGCAGTGCCCAAGGAGTGGTTAATGGACTATTCACCGTGTCTGGGTTGCGGTTTGCCCTTGGGGTTGTTAATGGACCATTCTCTGTGTCTGGGGTGCGGAGTGCCCAGGGGGTTGTTAATGGACCATTCACTGTGTCTGGGGTGTAGTGTTGAAGGGTCCAGGGGGGTGTTTAATGGACCATTTACTGTGACTGGGGTGCGGAGTGCCCAGGTGTTGGTTAATGGACCATTCACTGTGTCTGGGGTAGTGTTGGAGTGCCCAGGGGGTGGTTAATGGACCATTCACTGTGTCTGGTGTGTAGTGTTGGAGTGCCCTGGGGGTTGTTAATGGACCATTCATGGTGTCTGGGGTGCGGAGTGCCCAGGGGGTTGTTAATGGACCATTCACTGTGTCTGGGATGGGAGTGCCCAGGGGGGTGTTTAATGGACCATTCACTGTGTCTGGGGTGCAGTGTTGAAATGCCCAGGGGGTTTTCAATGTACCATTCACTATGTCTGGGGTGCGGACTGCCCAGGCGGTTGTTAATGGACCATTTTCTGTCTGGGGTGCAGTGTTGGAGTGCCCAGGGGGTTGTTAATGGACCATTCACTGTGTCTGGGGAGCGGAGTGCTCAGGGGGTTGTTAATGAACCATTCTCTGTGTCTGGGGTGCAGTGTTGGAGTGCCCAGGGGGTTGTTAATGGACCATTCACTGTGTCTGTGGTGTTGGAGTGCCCAGGTGGTTGTTAATGGACCATTCTCTGTGTCTGGGGTGCGGAGTGCTCAGGGTGTGTTTAATGGACCATTCACTGTGTCTGGGGTGCAGTGTTGGAGTGCCCAAGGGGTTGTTAATGGACTATTCACTGTGTCTGGGGTGTGGAGTGCCCAGGGGGTTGTTAATGGACCATTCACTGTGTCTGGGGTGCAGTGTTGGAGTGCCCAGGGGGTTGTTAATGGACCGTTCACCGTGTCTGGGGTGCAGTGTTGGAGTGCCCAGGGGTGGTTAATGGACTATTCACTATGTCTTGGGTGCAGTGTTGGAGTTCCCAAGGGTGGTTAATGGACCATTCACCGTGTGTGGGGTGCGGTTTGCCCTGGGGGTTGTTTAGGGACCATTCACTGTGTCTGGGGTGCAGTGTTGGAGTGCCCAGTTGGCTGTTAATGACCATTCACTGTGTCTGGGGTGCAGTGTAGGAGTGGCCTGGGGTTGTTAATGGACCATTCACTGTGTCTGGGGTGCGGAGTGCCCAGGGGGTGTTTAATGGACCATTCACTGTGTCTGGGATGCGGAGTGCCCAGGGGGTGTTTAATGGACCATTCACTGTGTCTGGGGTGCAGTGTTGAAGTGCCCAGGGTTGTTCAATGTACCATTCACTATGTCTGGGGTGCGGACTGCCCAGGCGGTTGTAAATGGACCATTCTCTGTCTGGGGTGCAGTGTTGGAGTGCCCAGGGGGTTGTTATGGACCATTCACTGTGTCTGGGGTGCGGAGTGCCCAGGGGGTTGTTAATGAACCATTCTCTGTGTCTGGGGTGCAGTGTTGGAATTCCCAGGGGGTTGTTAATGGACCATTCACTGTGTCTGTGGTGTTGGAGTGCCCAGATGGTTGTTAATGGACCCTTCTCTGTGTCTGGGGTGCAGAGTGCTCAGGGGGTGTTTAATGGACCATTCACTGTGTCTGGGGTGCAGTGTTGGAGTGCCCAGGGGGTTGTTAATGGACCATTCACTATGTCTTGGATGCAGTGTTGGAGTTCCCAAGGGGTGGTTAATGGACCATTCACTGTGTCTGGGGTGCGGTTTGCCCTGGGAGTTGTTTATGGACCATTCACTGTGTCTGGGGTGCAGTGTNTTAATGGACCATTCACTGTGTCTGGGGTGCAGTGTGGAGTGCCCAGGGGGTTGTTAATGGACCATTCACTGTGTCTGGGGTGCGGAGTGAGTGCCAGGGGGTGTTTAATGGACCATTCACTGTGTCTGGGGTGCCCAGTGTTGAAGTGGCCCAGGGGTTGTTCAATGTACCATTCACTATGTCTGGGGTGCGGACTGCCCAGGCGGTTGTAAATGGACCATTCACTGTCTGGGTGCAGTGTTGGAGTGCCCAGGGGGTTGTTAATGGACCATTCACTGTGTCTGGGGTGCGGAGTGCCCAGGGGGTTGTTAATGAACCATTCTCTGTGTCTGGGGTGCAGTGTTGGAATTCCCAGGGGGTTGTTAATGGACCATTCACTGTGTCTGTGGTGTTGGAGTGCCCAGATGGTTGTTAATGGACCTTCTCTGTGTCTGGGGTGCAGAGTGCTCAGGGGGTGTTTAATGGACTATTCACTGTGTCTGGGGTGCAGTGTTGGAGTGCCCAGGGGGGTTGTTAATGGACCATTCACTATGTCTTGGATGCAGTGTTGGAGTTCCCAAGGGGTGGTTAATGGACCATTCACTGTGTCTGGGGTGCGGTTTGCCCTGGGAGTTGTGTTTATGGACCATTCACTGTGTCTGGGGTGCAGTGTTGGAGTGCCCAGTTGGCTGTTAATGGACCATTGACTGTGTCTGGGGTGCAGTGTAGGAGTGCCCTGGGGTTATTTAATGGACCATTCACTGTGTCTGGGGTGCGCGGAGTGCGCAGGGGGTCTTTAATGGGCCATTCACTGTGTCTGGGATGCGGAGTGCCCAGGGCGTGGTTAATGGACCATTCACTGTGTCTGGGGTGTAGTGTTGGAATGTGCAGGGGGTTGTTAATGGACGATTCACTGTGTCTAGGGTGCGGAGTGCCCAGGGGGTTGTTAATGGACCATTCACTGTGTCTGGGGTGCAGTGTTGGAGTGCCCAGGGGGGGTGTTCAATGTACCATTCACTATGTCTGGGGTGCGGGAGTGCCCAGGGGGTTGTTAATGGACCATTCGCTGTCTGGGATGCAGTGTGGAGAGTGCCCAGGGGGTTGTTAATGACCATTCACTGTGTCTGGGGTGCGGAGTGCCCAGGGGGGTTGTTAATGGACCATTCACCGTGTCTGGGGTGCAGTGTTTGAGTGCCCAGGGGGTTGTTAATGGACTATTCACTGTGTCTGGGGGTGCAGAGTGCCCAGTTGGGGGTGTTAATGGACCATTCACTGTGTCTGGGGTGCAGTGTAGGAGTGTCCTGGGGCTTTTTAATGGACCATTCACTGTGTCTGGGATGCAGTGTTGGAGTGCCCAGGGGGTATTCAATGTACCATTCACTATGTCTGGGGTGCGGAGTGCTCAGGCGGTTGTTAATGGACCATTCTCTCTGTCTGGGTAGCAGTGTTGGAGTGCCCAGGGGGTTGTTAATTGACCATTCACTGTGTCTGGTGTGCGGAGTGCCCAGGGGGTTGTAAATGGACTATTCTCTGTGTCTGGGGTGCAGCGTTTGAGTACCCAGGGGGTTGTTAACGGACCATTCAATGTGTCTGGGGTGCGGAGTGCCCAGGTTGTTGTTTATCGACCATTCTCTGTGTTTGGGGTGCAGTGTTGGAATGCCCAGGGGGTTGTTAATGGACAATTCACTGTGTCTGGAGTGCAGAGTGCCCAGGGGGTTGTTAATGGACCATTCTCTGTGTCTGGGGTGTGGAGTGCCCAGTTGGTTGTTAATGGACCATTCACTGTGTCTGGGGCGCTGAGTGCGCAGGGGGTGTTTAATGGGACCATTCACTGTGTCTAGGGTGCAGTGTTGGAGTGCCCAGGGGGTTGTTAATGGACCATTCACTGTGTCTGGGGTGCAGTGTTGGAGTGCCCCAGGGTGGTTGATGGACCATTCACTATGTGTGGGGAGCAGTGTTGCAGTGCCCATGGGGTGGTTAATGGACTATTCACCATGTCTGGGGTGCGGTTTGCCCCTGGGGTTGTTAATGGACCATTCTCTGTGTCTGGGGTGCGGAGTGCCCAGGGGTTGTTAATGGACGATTCACTGTGTCTGGGGTGTAGTGTTGAAGGGTCCAGGGGGTGTTTAATGGACCATTTACTGTGACTGGGGTGTGGAGTGCCCTGGGGGTGGTTAATGGACCATTCACTGTGTCTGGGGTGCGGAGTGACCAGGTGTTGTTAATGGACCATTCACTGTGTCTGGGGTGTAGTGTTGTAGTGCCCCAGGGGGTGGTTAATGAACTATTCACTGTGTCTGGTGTGTAGTGTTGAAGGCCCAGGGGGGGTGTTTAATGGACCATTCACTGTGTCTGGGGTGTGGAGTGCCCAGGGGGTGTTAATGGACGATTCACTGTGTCTGGGGTGCGGAGTGCCCAGGGGTTGTTAATGGACCATTCACTGTGTCTGGGGGTGTAGTGTTGAAGGGTCCAGGGGGTGTTTAATGGACCATTCACTGTGACTGGGGTGTGGAGTGCCCTGGGGGTGGTTAATGGACCATTCGCTGTGTCTGGGGTGCGGAGTGCCCAGGTGTTTGGTTTATGGACCATTCACTCTGTCTGGGGTGTAGTGTTGGAGTGCCCAGGGGTGGTTAATGGACTATTCACTGTGTCTGGTGTGTAGCGTTGGAGTGCCCTGGGAGTTGTTAATGGACCATTCACTGTGTCTGGGGTGCGGAGTGCCCAGGGGGTTGTTAATGGACCCATTCATTGTGTCTTGGGTGCGGAGTTCCCAGGGGGTGTTTAATGGACCATTCACTGTGTGTCTGGGGTGCAGTGTTGGAGTGCCCAGGGGGTGTTCAATGTACCATTCACTATGTCTGGGGTGCAGAGTGCCCAGGTGGTTGTTAATGGACCATTCTCTGTCTGGGATGCAGTGTTGGAGTGCCCAGGGGGTTGGTAATGACCATTCACTGTGTCTGGGGTGCAGAGTGCCCAGGGTGTTGTTAATGGACCATTCACCGTGTCTGGGGTGCAGTGTTGGAGTGCCCAGGAGGTTGTTAATGGACTATTCACTGTGTCTGGGGTGCAGAGTGCCCAGTTGGCTGTTAAAGGACCATTCACTGTGTCTGGGGTGCAGTGTAGGAGTGCCCTGGGGCTGTTTAATGGACCATTCACTGTGGCTGGGGTGCAGTGTTGGAGTGCCCAGGGGGTGTTCAATGTACCATTCACTATGTCTGGGGTGCTGAATGCCCAGGCGGTTGTTAATGGACCATTCTCTGTCTGGGTAGCAGTGTTGGAGTGCCCAGGGGGTTGTTTAATTGACCATTCACTGTGTCTGGTGTGCGGAGTGCCCAAGGGGTTGTTAATGGACTATTCTCTGTGTCTGGGGTACAGTGTTGGAGTACCCACTGGGTAGTTAACGGACCATTCAATGTGTCTGGGGTGCTGAGTGCCCAGGGTGTTGTTAATCGACCATTCTCTGTGTTTGGGGTGCAGTGTTGGAGTGCCCAGGGGGTTGTTAATGGACAATTCACTGTGTCTGGAGTGCAGAGTGCCCAGGGGGTTGTTAATGGACCATTCTCTGTGTCTGGGGTGTGGAGTGCCCAGTTGGTTGTTAATGGACCATTCACTGTGTCTGGGGCGCTGAGTGTGCGCAGGGTGTGTTTAATGGACCATTCACTGTGTCTAAGGAGCAGTGTTGGAGTGTCCAGGGGGTTGTTAATGGACCATTCACTGTGTCTCGGTTGTGGAGTGCCCAGTGGGTGTTTAATGTGCCATTCACTGTGTCTCTGGCGTGGAGTGGTAGAGTGCCCAAGGGGTTGTAAGTGAACCATTCACTGTGTCTGGGTTGCAGTGTTGGAGTGCCCAGGGGTTGTTAATGGACTATTCACCGTGTCTGGGGTGCAGTGTTGGAGTGCCCAGGGGTGGTTGATGGACCATTCACTATGTCTGGGGTGCAGTGTTGCAGTGCCCAAGGGGTGGTTAATGGACTATTCACCGTGTGTCTGGGGTGCTGTTTGCCCTTGGGGTTGTTAATGGACCATTCTCTGTGTCTGGGGTGCGGAGTGCCCAGGGGGTTGTTAATGGACGATTCACTGTGTCTGGGGTGTAGTGTTGAAGGGTCCAGGGGGTGTTTAATGGACCATTTACTGTGACTGGGGTGTGTGGAGTGCCCTGGGGGTGGTTAATGGACCATTCGCTGTGTCTGGGGTGCAGAGTGCCCAGTGTTGGTTAATGGACCATTCACTGTGTCTGGGGTGTAGTGTTGGAGTGCCCAGGGGGTGGTTAATGAACTATTCACTGTGTCTAGTGTGTAGTGTTGGAGTGCCGTGGGGGTTGTTAATGGACCCATTCACTGTGTCTGGGGTGCGGAGTGCCCCAGGGGTTGTTAATGGACCATTCACTGTGTCTGGGGGATGCGGAGTGCCCAGAGGGTGTTTAATGGACCATTCACTGTGTCTGGGTGCAGTGTTGAAGTGCCCAGGGGGTTTTCAATGTACCATTCACTATGTCTGGGGTGCGGACTGCCCAGGCGGTTGTTAATGGACCCATTCTGTGTCTGGGGTGCAGTGTTGGAGTGCCCAGGGGGGGTTGTTAATGGACCATTCACTGTGTCTGGGCGTGCGGAGTGCCCAGGGGGTTGTTAATGAACCATTCTCTGTGTCTGGGGTGCAGTGTTGGAGTGCCCAGGGGGTGTTTATGGACCATTCATTGTTGTGTCTGTGGTGTTGGAGTGCCCAGGTGGTTGTTAATGGACCATTCTCTGTGTCTGGGGGGTGCGGAGTGCTCAGGGGGTGTTTAATGGACCATTCACTGTGTCTGGGGTGCAGTGTTGGAGTGCCCAGGGGGTTGTTAATGGACCGTTCACCGTGTCTGGGATGCAGTGTTTGAGTGCCCAGGGGTGGTTAATGGACCATTCACTATGTCTTGGGTGCAGTGTTGGAGTTCCCAAGGGGTGGTTAATGGACCATTCACCGTGTCTGGGGTGCGGTTTGCCCTGGGGGTTGTTTATGGACCATTCGTTGTGTCTGGGGTGTAGTGTTGGAGTGCCCAGTGGGCTGTTAATGGACCATTCACTGTGTCTGGAGTGCAGTTTAGGAGTGCCCTGGGGTTGTTAAATGGACCATTCACTGGGGTGTCTGGGGTGCGGAGTGCCCAGGAGGTCTTTAATGAGCCATTCACTGTGTCTGGGATGCGGAGTGCCCAGGGGGTGGTTAATGGACCAGTCACTGTGTCTGGGGTGCAGTGTTGGAATGTGCAGGGGGTTGTTAATGGACCATTCACTGTGTCTGGGGTTCGGAGTGGCCAGCGGGTGGTTAATGAACCATACACTGTGTCTGGGGTGCAGTGTTGGAGTCCCAGGGGGAAGTTAATGGACTATTCACTGTGTCTGGGGTGTGGAGTGCCCAGGGGGTTGTTAATGGACGATTCACTGTGTCTGGGGTGCGGAGTGCTCAGGGGGGTTGTTAATGGGACCATTCACTGTGTCTGGGGTGTAGTGTTGAAGGGTCTAGGTGGTGTTTAATGGACTATTCACTGTGACTGGGGTGCGGAGTGCCCAGGTGTTGGTTAATGGACCATTCACTGTGTCTGGGGTGTAGTGTTGGAGAGCCCAGGGGGTGGTTAATGGACTATTCACTGTCTCTGTGTGTGTAGTGTTGGAGTGCCCTGGGAGTGTTTAATGGACCATTCACTGTGTCTGGGGTGCGGAGTGCCCAGGGGGTTGTTAATGGACCATTCATTGTGTCTTGGGTGCGGAGTTCCCAGGGGGTGTTTAATGGACCATTCACTGTGTCTGGGGGTGCAGTGTTGGAGTGCCCAGGGGGTGTTCAATGTACCATTCACTATGTCTGGGGGTGCGGAGTGCCCAGGCGGTTGTTAATGGACCATTCTCTGTCTGGGATGCAGTGTTGGAGTGCCCAGGGGGTTGGTTAATGACCATTCACTGTGTCTGGGGTGCGGAGTGCCCAGGGGGGTTGTTAATGGACCATTCACCGTGTCTGGGGTGCAGTGTTGGAGTGCCCAGGGGGTTGTTAATGGACTATTCACTGTGTCTGGGGTGCAGAGTGCCCAGTTGGCTGTTAATGGACCATTCACTGTGTCTGGGGTGCAGTGTAGGAGTGTCCTGGGGCTTTTTAATGGACCATTCACTGTGTCTGGGGTGCGGAGTGCCCAGGGTGTCTTTAATGGGCTATTCACTGTGTCTGGGATGGGTGTGCCAGGGGGTGGTTAATGGACCAGTCACTGTGTCTGGGGTGCAGTGTTGGAATGTGCAGGGGGTTGTTAATGGACCATTCACTGTGTCTGGGGTGCGGAGTGCCCAGGGGGTGGTTAATGGACCATACACTGAGTCTGGGGTGCAGTGTTGGAGTGCCCAGGGGGTAGTTCATGGACTATTTCACTGTGTCTGGTGTACGGAGTGCCCAGGGGGTTGTTAATGGACGATTCACTTTGTCTAGGGTGCGGAGTGCCCAGGGGGTTGTGAATGGACCATTCACTGTGTCTGGGGTGTAGTGTTGAAGGGTCCAGGGGGTGTTTAATGGACCATTTACTGTGACTGGGGTGTGGAGTGCCCTGGGGGTGGTTAATGGACCATTCGCTGTGTCTGGGGTGTGGAGTGCCCAGGTGTTGGTTAAAGGACCATTCACTGTGTCTGGGGTGTAGTGTTGGAGTGCCCAGGGGGTGGTTAATGGGCTATTCACTGTGTCTGGTGTGTAGTGTTGGATTTCCCCTGGGGGTTTAATGGGACCACCATTCACTGTGTCTGGGGTGCAGAGTGCCCAGGGGGTTGTTAATGGACCATTCATTGTGTCTGGGATGCGGAGTTCCCAGGGGGTGTTTAATGGACCATTCACTGTGTCTGGGGTGCAGTGTTGGAGTGCCCAGAGGGTGTTCAATGTACCATTCACTATGTCTGGGGTGCGGGTGTGCCAGGCGGTTGTTAATGGACCATTCTCTGTCTGGGGTGCAGTGTTGGAGTGCCCAGGGGGTTGTTAATGACCATTCACTGTGTCTGGGGTGGTGGGAGTGCCCAGGGGGTTGTTAATGGACCATTCTCTGTGTCTGGGGTGCAGTGATGGAGTGCCTAGGGGGTTGTTAATGGACCAGTCTCTGTGTCTGGGGTGCGGAATGCTCAGGGGGTGTTTAATGGACCATTCACTGTGTCTGGGGTGCAGTGTTGGAGTGCCCAGGGGGTTGTTAATGGGACTATTCACTGTGTCTGGGGTGCAGAGTGCCCAGGGGGTTGTTAATGGACCATTCACTGTGTCAGGGGTGCAGTGTTGGAGTGTCCAGAGGGTGTTTAATAGACCATTCTCTGTGTCTGGGGTGCAGTGTTGGAGTTCCCAGGGGTGGTTAATTCACTGTGTCCGGGGTGCGGAGTGTCCTTGGGGTGGTTTATAGACCTTTCAGTGTCTGGGGTGTGGTGTTTGTCGTGTGGGGCACCTCTCTCTTCTCCCACCACCTTTACCTCCCCTCAACCGTCGAGTACCCTTCTATACTTGGATGGAGTGCGGAGTGTTGTAGTGAGATGTCTTTCCCTGGACGCAGCGCCCAGCCAGGGATTCGAGGCCATGACTGGTTTGTCTGTTGGATTGCAGGTTAATCATCTGATCCACTTGCCTTTAATTATATGGCCTTTTTCTTCCTAACCTTTTCACTCCTATCTCCCCCCCCCCCCTTTTTTTTTTTCTCCTTTCTGCATCTCTTCCAACCTCCCCATGATCCTTTCCCTTTCTGCTCCCTTGCCTTCCCCTGCCCTTATAAGGATTTTTTCCCCTAGGGGAGGTTTGCAGCTGTATTCAAAACGCCAGCTGCATCTGACTAGATGTTTTTTTTTTTTTTTTTTTTTTTTTTCTCAGAGTTCTCCTGCTTTCCATCTCACCCCTTGGCACCAGGATGAGGCAACCCATCCTGGGGTCAGACTTTGGCTGGGTGCTATAGGTGGCTGACCAATTTCTCCCCTTATTTTCACCTACATACTCGGCATTTTCCCTATTCACTGCAGACACCATACCTACAATCAGAAGTCTCTCCCCCCTTTTCTGATCTCTTATTCACTTCTCAGATCCCTACCTACCCACCTCTGACCATAACCTCTCCCTGCAGCCTGCTTCTTTACTGAGTTTTGCCGAACAGTCCTCACTTTTTTTTTTTCCTACCGGTGAATGCATTGTTATTTCTCTCCTGACATCCCAAACGGGAAGTACTGTTTTGCTCATGATTGATGCTTGTTTGCAACTTGTCACGTCTGATGAAGACTTTGTGTTGAAACTTCACTTATCTGTTCTGTACAGTGTATTGAATTTACATTACTTTACATCTTGCTTTGTGTGTTTATTTGTATTCTGAGTCATTTTCAGTAACGCAGCAGTCCGTTTTTAGTGTTAAGGGCAAAAATGGACACAGTGTCCGTTCACATGGCATTGTACCATTCCAATAGTGGACGTACAGTGTACATCCACACAGCATTAAACCAGGCCAACGATGGTCGTACAAGGCTCAAATGGACTTACAATATACGTTCACATAGTATTGTACCAGGCCAAAGATGGACGTACAGTGTACATCCACATAGTATTCCACCAGGCCAACGATGGACGTACAGTGTGCATTCACATAGTATTCCACCAGACCAACAATGGACGTACAATGTGCATCCACATAGTATTCCACCAGGCCAACGATGGACGTACAATGTGCATCCACATAGTATTTCCACCAGGCCAACGATGGACGTACAGTGTGCATTCACATAGTATTCCACCAGGCCAACGATGGACGTA
>JADBJO010011788.1:20000-45000 GCA_016801955.1 Conus betulinus
CGATAATTTACTATAATTGACTATGCCTCAAGACTTTGGGACCCAGCTATCAATAATTTTACTGTTACTGACTATGCCTCAAGACTTTGGGACTCAGCTAGCAATAATTTACTGTTACTGACTCGACTATGCCTCAAGACTTTGGGACCCAGCTAGCAATAATTTACTGTTACTGACTATGCCTCAAGACTTTGGGAGCTAGCAATAATTTACGGTTATTGACTATGCCTCAACACTTTGGGACTCAGCTAGCATGAATTTACTGTTATTGACTATGCCTCAACACTTTGGGACTCAGCTAGCAATAATTTACTATTATTGACTATGCCTCAACACTTAGGGACCCAGCTAGCAATAATTAAATGTTATTGACTATGCCTCACACACTTTGGGACCCAGCTAGGAATAATTTACTAAAACCGCTGATCAGCCTTCACAAAAGAGCTGTCATATTAACGATAGTCAACCATCCTCACCTGGACTACCATAGTAACGATAGCCAACCACCCTCACTGGCATATTCATAGTAACGATAGGTCAACCACCCTCCTTGTCAGATTTCATAGTAACGATAGGTCAACCACCCTCCTTGTCAGATTCATAGTAACGATAGTCAACCATCCTCACTGGGAGATTCATAGTAATGATAGTCAACCATCCTCACTGACAGATTCATAGTAATGATAGTCAACCATCCTCACTGACAGATTCATAGTAATGATAGTCAACCATCCTCACTGACAGATTCATAGTAATGATAGTCAACCATCCTCAATGGCAGATTCAGACTATAAGCAAGCAGGCATCCTCCCATTTAAGGCCGAACTTCTGAGCAATAAGGGCTCCTTACACATAAGATACTCCATGAAAATGCTCCACTTTTTCTAACAAATATGTTCACTTTTAACAACTGTCGACATTCACATAAAAACAAACCTCCCTTTTGCAATGATTAATTTATACACATCTAGTTTGGCGTATTCTGGAGGTTGGCTATGGAACCATATTCCTCAAGAACTAAAAAAATGAACCAAACTTTAAAACATTCAAATCTAATTTTAAAAAATAGCTGATGAATGTTTTAGATCTGACTCCATTATACCCTAGAATGTATTGATAGAGCTCAATTCAGATTTAGTGTAACAAATATGTGATGAATGTTTCGAAGTTGACTCAACTCTATGCTTATTGCTTTGATTATCCTGTGTCATTAATGCGTTTTTTTCACAGCATTTCGCGGGTATGTGTATCCATGTCTGCTTCATTGCCTTTCTCTGCCTGTGTATCTCTGCCTATCTATCGCCTGTCGGTCGGTCGGGCGGTCAGTCGGTCGGTCGATCGGTCGGTAGGTCTCTCTCTCTCTCTCTCTCTCTCTCTCTCTCTCTCTCTCTCTCTCACTCTTCTTTTGCCCTGATCATTTTACTTGTTGTTGTGTTTATTGGTTTCTTTCTTCTTTTTTAATTTTTTAAAAATTTTTACAAAGCTGTTGCATTTTCATGTATGTTGTTTGATTTGGGGCTTCTTAATATATATATATATTTTTTTTTTTCTTGCCCAAATGGGCTGGATGTAAAAGTGTTTATACGTAGTCCACGATCCTCTTAAAAATAAAATTCGTTCGTTCGTTCTCTGTGTGTCTGTGTGTCTGTCTGTCTGCATCTACCCCCCCCCCCCCCTCTCTCTCTCTCTCTCTCTCTCTCTCTCTCTCTCTCTCACCTGGTCTCTGTGTGGTCGTGTTGGCGGGCACTGTGGTGGTTTCCGTTCTGTTGGCCATGGCGTCATTGAGGGACAGGGTCACTGTAAACAAGGAACAGACCAAATGTAAACACACAAGACAGGATCACTGTAAACAGGGAACAGCCAAATGTAAACACACATAACAGGATCACTGTAAACACACGGGACAGGCCAAATGTAAACACACAGGACAGCATCACTGTAAACACGGAACTGGCTCAATGTAAACACACACGACATAGTCATTGTAAAGACGGAACGGGGGTTCAATGTACACACACAGGACATGGTCATTGTAAAGAGAGAGAGAGAGAGAGAGAGAGAGAGAGAGAGAGAGAGAGAGAGAGAGAGAGAGAGAGAGAGCCCGTATACCGGTAAGATACAATAAACAGCATCTTCCCCTGCGTGGGAATTTTGCTGACGGCGTGTGCCAGTTGGAACTGACGGAAAGCACGTGCCATGCGCGTTGTGGGAAAGAACGAGCAGGCTACATCCGCAAGGGAGTGTGCACTGCTGTTAGCTTCAGATCAGCTGTCAGCGTAGGCGGTCCACAAACGGCTGTTCTTTTCCCAAGGAAACCAGATATCTTACGGGGAACAGAGAAAGCGCTGTTCACCGAAAGCTAATAGGGGGATAACGGCTATCATCCTTAGTTTCAAAGACCGAGGCGGAAATTGAAACACATTGTTAGGGAGTCCCTCAAACAATAGGGGCAAACAAATTACAAGACAGAACACGACGCGCGTTTCGACCTCTTAAAAAAAAGGAAAATCGCAGAACTTCTAAAAGTAATAGTGGCAGTTTTGTTTTTTGTTTGTGTGAATGTGTGAGTGTGTGAGTGCGTGCGTGCGTGCGTATGTGCGTGCGTGCGTGCGTGCGTGCGTGTGTGTGTGTGTGTGTGTGTGTGTGTGTGTGTGTGTATTGAATTACTACTTTGACGCCTGAGTGAAATCGCTTATGCCGTATGCATTACAATAGCGGGATTTGTGTGGAGCTGAATACAATTCTCTCTTTGGAATCATCTCTTAAATGTCAGTCCAAAGACTCCCATGCCATGATATACGGAGAAGACCGTATGTAGACAGCATTGTTTTATCGTTACAATACTGGTTCTATCTTCAGAACATGACAGTTTCAAGGCTTTATCAAGAAAAAAGTGTGAAGGCCTCCAAGTGATAATGTGCACAATTTCTTGACTTTGTGCACATTCAGGTTTGAACTATAATGTCGCCTGGCTGGCTGTGTGATTTCTCTGGACTGTGGGAGAATGGTACGATTTGAAACGAAAATAAGAATGGCTGAAATTCATGCAGTGTTTCCGCCGCAGCTGCTGGAACGTGGAATTACGTATAAGCGATCGTTTGGCGACGCGTCGTGTGTTTCTAAACCGCGTCTGGAGAAGAAGAGTACACCACACACATCCCATCACCATCAACAAAATTTCGGACAAACATGAACCAGAGTCAGACTTGATTTGTGTTAGTTCAATGTGAATAGCAAAGTTTTTCCTGAAAGAAAAAGACTGTCCATTTGTGATCGCATTCAGTATAAACACCATCTTTTGTTTGTCTCTTGAGTTGGTCTTTAGGAGATAACTCCATTCTGAAACGTTGTTTGTCTCTAATCTTTGTCTTTAGGAGAAACTCCATTCTGAAACGTTGTCAAAAATTACGCAACCATGTAATGTCATATTTGATGCTTTCCAACTTAAAGACATTAAACGCTTAGTTAAGAGACTTTGCGATATACAAATTTAATTTTTGAAATTGACTTGAATGATTACCACAGGGAAAGGGTCACTGTAAACACAACCAGGATAGCTGTATATATATATATATATATATATATATATATATATATCAAGAATACCACTAAAATGCCTAATAAAATTCTTAAAATGCTCGACCCCTTGGGGGAGCAACATCTGTTAAAAATAGAATGGTAAAGGAAGTTTTAAAATCGACAGGTCTGTTTTGAGCGCTGGCTCCTCAGGATGGTTTTTGGGTTGTCTACTGCCGGTGTTATATGGCCCAGTGTCACTGTTTACACGTGCGGATTGGCTGCACGTGTTGTTCGGTTTTCAGGTTGTTTATATAGTTCAGGTTGCGTTTGCTAACAACGGTTTCCATTGGTGCCTGCAGTTGTTTACTATTTCTACTACTTTAGTATTTAGAGTTGCTAAGTGTGGTTTGCATAGTATTAACCATTTTTCTGTTGAACATAGGTTGCATCTTTTAGAAATGTTGTTGTATGGTGATGCCCTTTTTATGATTTTCCAAGATATGTTGGTGATGCCCTTTTTGTGATTTTCCAAGATATGTTACAGTTTATTTTTTTTTTGTCTTTAAGTCTCCAAATACGACGCGTTTCGACCTCTTAAGAAAAAGGAAAATCGCAGAACTTCTAAAAGTAATAGTGGCAGTTTTTTTTTTTGTTTGTGTGAATGTGTGAGTGTGTGAGTGCGTGCGTGCGTGCGTATGTGCGTGCGTGCGTGCGTGTGTGTGTGTGTGTGTGTGTGTGTGTGTGTGTGTGTGTGTGTGTGTGTATTGAATTACTACTTTGACGCCTGAGTGAAATCGCTTATGCCGTATGCATTACAATAGCGGGATTTGTGTGGAGCTGAATACAATTCTCTCTTTGGAATCATCTCTTAAATGTCAGTCCAAAGACTCCCATGCCATGATATACGGAGAAGACCGTATGTAGACAGCATTGTTTTATCGTTACAATACTGGTTCTATCTTCAGAACATGACAGTTTCAAGGCTTTATCAAGAAAAAAGTGTGAAGGCCTCCAAGTGATAATGTGCACAATTTCTTGACTTTGTGCACATTCAGGTTTGAACTATAATGTCGCCTGGCTGTCTGTGTGATTTCTCTGCACTGTGGGAGAATGGTACGATTTGAAACGAAAATAAGAATGGGCTGAAATATTCATGCAGTGTTTCCGCCGCAGCTGGAACGTGAAATTTTCGTATAAGCGATCGTTTGGCGACGTGTCGTGTTTCTAAACCGCGTCTGGAGAAGAGAGATACACCACACCCATCACCATCACAAATTTTGGACAAACATGAACCAGAGTCAGACTTGATTTGTGTTAGTTCAATGTGAATAGCAAAGTTTTCCTGAAAGAAAAAGACTGTCCATTTGTGATCGCATTCAGTATAAACACCATCTTTTGTTTGTCTCTTGAGTTGTCTTTAGGAGATAACTCCATTCTCTGAAACGTTGTTTGTCTCTAGTCTTTGTCTTTAGGAGAAAACTCCATTCTGAAACGTTGTCAAAAATTACGCAACCATGTAATGTCATATTTGATGCTTTCCAACTTAAAGACATTAAACGCTTAGTTAAGAGACTTTGCGATATACAAATTTAATTTTTGAAATTGACTTGAATGATTACCAGAACAGAAACCATTTGCGAGGATTGACTTAATGCAGTTTGTTTCGACCTTTTGAAACTACATCATTTTCATAACAATTAGGCCAACGCATATTGTTATTTTCAGGTCACACACAACCAGATATATATATATATATATATATATATATATATATATATATATATATATATATATATAGAATACCACTAAAATGCCTAATAAAATTCTTAAATGCTCGACCCCTTGGGGAGCAACATCTGTTAAAAATAGAATGGTAAAAGGAAGTTTTTTAAAATCGACAGGTCTGTTTTGAGCGCTGGCTCTCCTCAGGATGGTTTTGGGTTGTCTACTGCCGGTGTTATATGGCCCAGTGTCACTGTTTACACGTGCGGATTGGCTGCACGTGTTGTTCGGTTTTCAGGTTGTTTATATAGTTCAGGTTGCGTTTGCTAACAACAGTTTCCATTGGTGCTGCAGTTGTTTACTATTTCTACTTTAGTATTTAGAGTTGCTAAGTGTGGTTTGCATAGTATTAACCATTTTCTGTTGAACATAGGTTGCATCTTTTAGAAATGTTGTTGTATGGTGATGCCCTTTTTATGATTTTCCAAGATATGTTGGTGATGCCCTTTTTGTGATTTTCCAAGATATGTTACAGTTTATTTTTTTTGTCTTTAAGTCTCCAAATACGACGCGTTTCGACCTCTTAAGAAAAAGGAAAATCGCAGAACTTCTAAAAGTAATAGTGGCAGTTTTGTTTTTTGTGTTGTGTGAATGTGTGAGTGTGTGAGTGCGTGCGTGCGTGTGCGTGTGTGTGTGTGTGTGTGTGTGTGTGTGTGTGTGTGTGTGTGTGTGTGTGTGTGTGTGTGTGTGTATTGAATTACTACTTTGACGCCCTGAGTGAAATCGCTTATGCCGTATGCATTACAATAGCGGGATTGTGTGTGTGGAGCTGAATACAATTCTCTCTTTGGAATCATCTCTTAAATGTCAGTCCAAAGACTCCCATGCCATGATATACGGAGAAGACCGTATGTAGACAGCATTGTTTTATCGTTACAATACTGGTTCTATCTTCAGAACATGACAGTTTCAAGGCTTTATCAAGAAAAAAGTGTGAAGGCCTCCAAGTGATAATGTGCACAATTTCTTGACTTTGTGCACATTCAGGTTTGAACTATAATGTCGCCTGGCTGTCTGTGTGATTTCTCTGCACTGTGGGAGAATGGTACGATTTGAAACGAAAAAAGAATGGCTGAAATATTCATGCAGTGTTTCCGCCGCAGCTGGAACGTGGAATTACGTATAAGCGATCGTTTGGCGACGTGTCGTGTTTCTAAACCGCGTCTGGAGAAGAAGGAGATACACCACACCCATCACCATCAACAAATTTTGGACAAACATGAACCAGAGTCAGACTTGATTTGTGTTAGTTCAATGTGAATAGCAAAGTTTTCCTGAAAGAAAAAGACTGTCCATTTGTGATCGCATTCAGTATAAACACCATCTTTTGTTTGTCTCTTGAGTTGTCTTTAGGAGATAACTCCATTCTGAAACGTTGTTTGTCTCTAGTCTTTGTCTTTAGGAGAAAACTCCATTCTGAAACGTTGTCAAAAATTACGCAACCATGTAATGTCATATTTGATGCTTTCCAACTTAAAGACATTAAACGCTTAGTTAAGAGACTTTGCGATATACAAATTTAATTTTTGAAATTGACTTGAATGATACCAGAACAGAAACCATTTGCGAGGATTGACTTAATGCAGTTTGTTTCGACCTTTTGAAACTACATCATTTTCATAACAATTAGGCCAACGCATATTGTTATTTTCAGGTCGATGGTCTCATGATTAAGTCCTCCCTAGCCCCTCTGTCTCTGTCTGTCTGTCTGTCTGTCTGTCTGTCTGTCTGTCTGTCTCTGTCTCTCTCTCTCTCTCTCTCTCTCTCTCTCTCTCTCTCACCGTTTTTTGCTGTGAGGGCGAGGTGTTGATGGAAAGAGTAGGGGTTCCTGTTTCGTTGGACGGTGTGGTGCCAACCAGGGAAAGGGTCACTGTAAACACAACCAGGATAGCTATATATATATATATATATATATATATATATATATATATATATATATATATATATATATATATATCAAGAATACCACTAAAATGCCTAATAAAATTCTTAAAATGCTCGACCCCTTGGGGAGCAACATCTGTTAAAAATAGAATGGTAAAAGGAAGTTTTAAAATCGACAGGTCTGTTTTGAGCGCTGGCTCTCCTCAGGATGGTTTTGGGTTGTCTACTGCCGGTGTTATATGGCCCAGTGTCACTGTTTACACGTGCGGATTGGCTGCACGTGTTGTTCGGTTTTCAGGTTGTTTATATAGTTCAGGTTGCGTTTGCTAACAACGGTTTCCATTGGTGCCTGCAGTTGTTTTACTATTTCTACTTTAGTATTTAGAGTTGCTAAGTGTGGTTTGCATAGTATTAACCATTTTTTCTGTTGAACATAGGTTGCATCTTTTAGAAATGTTGTTGTATGGTGATGCCCTTTTTATGATTTTCCAAGATATGTTGGTGATGCCCTTTTTGTTGTGATTTTCCAAGATATGTTACAGTTTTTATTTTTTTTTTTGTCTTTAAGTCTCCAAATACGACGCGTTTCGACCTCTTAAGAAAAAGGAAAATCGCAGAACTTCTAAAAGTAATAGTGGCAGTTTTGTTTTTGTTTGTGTGAATGTGTGAGTGTGTGAGTGTGTGAGTGCGTGCGTATGTGCGTGCGTGCGTGCGTGTGTGTGCGTGTGTGTGTGTGTGTGTGTGTGTGTGTGTGTGTGTGTGTGTGTGTGTGTGTGTGTGTGTGTGTGTGTGTGTGTGTGTGTGTGTTGAATTACTACTTTGACGCCTGAGTGAAATCGCTTATGCCGTATGCATTACAATAGCGGGATTTGTGTGGAGCTGAATACAATTCTCTCTTTGGAATCATCTCTTAAATGTCAGTCCAAAGACTCCCATGCCATGATATACGGAGAAGACCGTATGTAGACAGCATTGTTTTATCGTTACAATACTGGTTCTATCTTCAGAACATGACAGTTTCAAGGCTTTATCAAGAAAAAAAGTGTGAAGGCCTCCAAGTGATAATGTGCACACAATTTCTTGACTTTGTGCACATTCAGGTTTTGAACTATAATGTCGCCTGGCTGTCTGTGTGATTTCTCTGGACTGTGGGAGAATGGTACGATTTGAAAACGAAAATAAGAATGGCTGAAATATTCATGCAGTGTTTCCGCCGCAGCTGGAACGTGGAATTACGTATAAGCGATCGTTTGGCGACGTGTCGTGTTTCTAAACCGCGTCTGGAGAAGAGGAGATACACCACACCCATCACCATCAACAAATTTTCGGACAAACATGAACCAGAGTCAGACTTGATTTGTGTTAGTTCAATGTGAATAGCAAAGTTTTCCTGAAAGAAAAAGACTGTTTTTGTGATCGCATTCAGTATAAACACCATCTTTGTTTGTCTCTTGAGTTGTCTTTAGGAGATTACTCCATTCTGAAACGTTGTTTTGTCTCTACTCTTTGTCTTTAGGAGAAAACTCCATTCTGAAACGTTGTCAAAAATTACGCAACCATGTAATGTCATATTTGATGCTTTCCAACTTAAAGACATTAAACGCTTAGTTAAGAGACTTTGCGATATACAAATTTAATTTTTGAAATTGACTTGAATGATTACCAGAACAGAAACCATTTGCGAGGATTGACTTAATGCAGTTTGTTTCGACCTTTTGAAACTACATCATTTTCATAACAATTAGGCCAACGCATATTGTTATTTTCAGGTCGATGGTCTCATGATTAAGTCCTCCCTAGCCCTCTCTCTCTGTCTCTGTCTGTCTGTCTGTCTGTCTGTCTGTCTGTCTCTCTCTCTCTCTCTCTCTCTCTCTCTCTCTCTCACCATTTTGCTGTGAGGGCGAGGTGTTGATGGAAAGAGTAGGGGTTCCTGTTTCGTTGGACGGTGTGGTGCCAACCGGGTAAAGGGTCACTGTAAAAACACAACCAGGATAGCTGTATATATATATATATATATATATATATATATATAAAGAATACCACTAAAAATGCCTAATAAAATTCTTAAAATGCTCGACCCCTTGGGGAGTAACATCTGTTAAAAATAGAATGGTAAAAGGAAGTTTTAAAATCGACAGGTCTGTTTTGAGCGCTGGCTCTCCTCAGGATGGTTTTGGGTTGTCTACTGCCGGTGTTATATGGCCCAGTGTCACTGTTTACACGTGCGGATTGGCTGCACGTGTTGTTCGGTTTTCAGGTTGTTTATATAGTTCAGGTTGCGTTTGCTAACAGCGGTTTCCATTGGTGCCTGCAGTTGTTTACTATTTCTACTTTACTTTTTAGAGTTGCTAAGTGTGGTTTTTGCATAGTATTAACCATTTTTCTGTTGAACATAGGTTGCATCTTTTAGAAATGTTGTTGTATGGTGATGCCCTTTTTATGATTTTCCAAGATATGTTGGGTGATGCCCTTTTTGTGATTTTCCAAGATATGTTACAGTTTATTTTTTTTGTCTTTAAGTCTCCAAATACGACGCGTTTCGACCTCTTAAGAAAAAGGAAAATCGCAGAACTTCTAAAAGTAATAGTGGCAGTTTTTTGTTTTTGTTTGTGTGAATGTGTGAGTGTGTGAGTGTGCGTGCGTGCGTGCGTGCGTGCGTGCGTGCGTGCGTGCGTGCGTGCGTGTGTGTGTGTGTGTGTGTGTGTGTGTGTGTGTGTGTGTGTGTGTGTGTGTGTATTGAATTACTACTTTGACGCCTGAGTGAAATCGCTTATGCCGTATGCATTACAATAGCGGGATTTGTGTGGAGCTGATACAATTCTCTCTTTGGAATCATCTCTTAAATGTCAGTCCAAAGACTCCCATGCCATGATATACGGAGAAGACCGTATGTAGACAGCATTGTTTTATCGTTACAATACTGGTTCTATCTTCAGAACATGACAGTTTCAAGGCTTTATCAAGAAAAAAGTGTGAAGGCCTCCAAGTGATAATGTGCACAATTTCTTGACTTTGTGCACATTCAGGTTTGAACTATAATGTCGCCTGGCTGTCTGTGTGATTCTCTGCACTGTGGGAGAATGGTACGATTTGAAACGAAAATAAGAATGGCTGAAATATTCATGCAGTGTTTCCGCCGCAGCTGGAACGTGGAATTACGTATAAGCGATCGTTTGGCGACGTGTCGTGTTTCTAAACCGCGTCTGGAGAAGAGGAGATACACCACACCATCACCATCAACAAATTTTGGACAAACATGAACCAGAGTCAGACTTGATTTGTGTTAGTTCAATGTGAATAGCAAAGTTTTCCTGAAAGAAAAAGACTGTCCATTTGTGATCGCATTCAGTATAAACACCATCTTTTGTTTGTCTCTTGAGTTGTCTTTAGGAGATAACTCCATTCTGAAAAACGTGTTTGTCTCTAGTCTTTGTCTTTAGGAGAAAACTCCATTCTGAAACGTTGTCAAAAATTACGCAACCATGTAATGTCATATTTGATGCTTTCCACTTAAAGACATTAAACGCTTAGTTAAGAGACTTTGCGATATACAAATTTTAATTTGAAATTGACTTGAATGATTACCAGAACAGAAACCATTTGCGAGGATTGACTTAATGCAGTTTGTTTCGACCTTTTGAAACAATTCTCTCTTTGGAATCATCTCTTAAATGTCAGTCCAAAGACTCCCATGCCATGATATACGGAGAAGACCGTATGTAGACAGCATTGTTTTATCGTTACAATACTGGTTCTATCTTCAGAACATGACAGTTTCAAGGCTTTATCAAGAAAAAAGTGTGAAGGCCTCCAAGTGATAATGTGCACAATTTCTTGACTTTGTGCACATTCAGGTTTGAACTATAATGTCGCCTGGCTGTCTGTGTGATTTCTCTGCACTGTGGGAGAATGGTACGATTTGAAACGAAAATAAGAATGGCTGAAATATTCATGCAGTGTTTCCGCCGCAGCTGGAACGTGGAATTACGTATAAGCGATCGTTTGGCGACGTGTCGTGTTTCTAAACCGCGTCTGGAGAAGGAGAGATACACCACACCCATCACCATCAACAAATTTTGGACAAACATGAACCAGAGTCAGACTTGATTTGTGTTAGTTCAATGTGAATAGCAAAGTTTTCCTGAAAGAAAAAGACTGTCCATTTGTGATCGCATTCAGTATAAACACCATCTTTTGTTTGTCTCTTGAGTTGTCTTTAGGAGATAACTCCATTCTGAAACGTTGTTTGTCTCTAGTCTTTGTCTTTAGGAGAAAACTCCATTCTGAAACGTTGTCAAAAATTACGCAACCATGTAATGTCATATTTGATGCTTTCCAACTTAAAGACATTAAACGCTTAGTTAAGAGACTTTGCGATATACAAATTTAAATTTTTGAAATTGACTTGAATGATTACCAGAACAGAAACCATTTGCGAGGATTGACTTAATGCAGTTTTGTTTCGACCTTTTGAAACTACATCATTTTCATAACAATTAGGCCAACGCATATTGTTATTTTCAGGTCGATGGTCTCATGATTAAGTCCTCCCTAGCTCTCTGTCTCTGTCTGTCTGTCTGTCTGTCTGTCTGTCTGTCTGTCTGTCTCTCTCTCTCTCTCTCTCTCTCTCTCTCTCTCTCTCACCATTTTGCTGTGAGGGCGAGGTGTTGATGGAAAGAGTAGGGGTTCCTGTTTCGTTGGACGGTGTGGTGCCCACCGGGTAAAGGGTCACTGTAAAACACAACCAGGATAGCTGTATATATATATATATATATATATATATATATAAAGAATACCACTAAAATGCCTAATAAAATTCTTAAAATGCTCGACCCCTTGGGGAGTAACATCTGTTAAAAATAGAATGGTAAAAGGAAGTTTTAAAATCGACAGGTCTGTTTTGAGCGCTGGCTCTCCTCAGGATGGTTTTGGGTTGTCTACTGCCGGTGTTATATGGCCCAGTGTCACTGTTTACACGTGCGGATTGGCTGCACGTGTTGTTCGGTTTTCAGGTTGTTTATATAGTTCAGGTTTGCGTTTGCTAACAGCAGTTTCCATTGGTGCCTGCAGTTGTTTACTATTTCTACTTTAGTATTTAGAGTTGCTAAGTGTGGTTTGCATAGTATTAACCATTTTTCTGTTGAACATAGGTTGCATCTTTTAGAAATGTTGTTGTATGGTGATGCCCTTTTTATGATTTTCCAAGATATGTTGGTGATGCCCTTTTTGTGATTTTCCAAGATATGTTACAGTTTATTTTTTTGTCTTTAAGTCTCCAAATACGACGCGTTTCGACCTCTTAAGAAAAAGGAAAATCGCAGAACTTCTAAAAGTAATAGTGGCAGTTTTTTTTTTGTTTGTGTGAATGTGTGTGTGTGTGAGTGCGTGCGTGCGTGCGTGCGTGTGCGTGCGTGCGTGCGTGCGTGCGTGTGTGTGTGTGTGTGTGTGTGTGTGTGTGTGTGTGTGTGTGTGTGTGTGTGTATTGAATTACTACTTTGACGCCTGAGTGAAATCGCTTATGCCGTATGCATTACAATAGCGGGATTTGTGTGGAGCTGAATACAATTCTCTCTTTGGAATCATCTCTTAAATGTCAGTCCAAAGACTCCCATGCCATGATATACGGAGAAGACCGTATGTAGACAGCATTGTTTTATCGTTACAATACTGGTTCTATCTTCAGAACATGACAGTTTCAGGCTTTATCAAGAAAAAAGTGTGAAGGCCTCCAAGTGATAATGTGCACAATTTCTTGACTTTGTGCACATTCAGGTTTGAACTATAATGTCGCCTGGCTGTCTGTGTGATTTCTCTGCACTGTGGGAGAATGGTACGATTTGAAACGAAAATAAGAATGGCTGAAATATTCATGCAGTGTTTCCGCCGCAGCTGGAAACGTGGAATTACGTATAAGCGATCGTTTGGCGACGTGTCGTGTTTCTAAACCGCGTCTGGAGAAGAGGAGATACACCACACCCATCACCATCAACAAATTTTGGACAAACATGAACCAGAGTAGAGACTTGATTTGTGTTAGTTCAATGTGAATAGCAAAGTTTTCCTGAAAGAAAAAGACTGTCCATTTGTGATCGCATTCAGTATAAACACCATCTTTTGTTTGTCTCTTGAGTTGTCTTAGGAGAGAACTCCATTCTGAAACGTTGTTTGTCTCTAGTCTTTGTCTTTAGGAGAAAACTCCATTCTGAAACGTTGTCAAAAATTACGCAACCATGTAATGTCATATTTGATGCTTTCCAACTTAAAGACATTAAACGCTTAGTTAAGAGACTTTGCGATATACAAATTTAATTTTTGAAATTGACTTGAATGATTACCAGAACAGAAACCATTTGCGAGGATTGACTTAATGCAGTTTGTTTCGACCTTTTGAAAAACAATCTCTCTTTGGAATCATCTTAAATGTCAGTCCAAAGACTCCCATGCATGATATACGGAGAAGACCGTATGTAGACAGCATTGTTTTATCGTTACAATACTGGTTCTATCTTCAGAACATGACAGTTTCAAGGCTTTATCAAGAAAAAAGTGTGAAGGCCTCCAAGTGATAATGTGCACAATTTTTCTGACTTTGTGCACATTCAGGTTTGAACTATAATGTCGCCTGGCTGTCTGTGTGATTTCTCTGCACTGTGGGAGAATGGTACGATTTGAAACGAAAATAAGAATGGCTGAAATATTCATGCAGTGTTTTTCCGCCGCAGCTGGAACGTGGAATTACGTATAAGCGATCGTTTGGCGACGTGTCGTGTTTCTAAACCGCGTCTGGAGAGAGAGAGATACACCACACCCATCACCATCACAAATTTTGGACAAACATGAACCAGAGTCAGACTTGATTTGTGTTAGTTCAATGTGAATAGCAAAGTTTTCCTGAAAGAAAAAAGACTGTCCATTTGTGATCGCATTCAGTATAAACACCATCTTTTGTTTGTCTCTTGAGTTGTCTTTAGGAGATAACTCCATTCTGAAACGTTGTTTGTCTCTAGTCTTTGTCTTTAGGAGAAAACTCCATTCTGAAACGTTGTCAAAAATTACGCAACCATGTAATGTCATATTTGATGCTTTCCAACTTAAAGACATTAAACGCTTAGTTAAGAGACTTTGCGATATACAATTTAATTTTTGAAATTGACTTGAATGATTACCAGAACAGAAACCATTTGCGAGGATTGACTTAATGCAGTTTTGTTTCGACCTTTTGAAAAACTACATCATTTTCATAACAATTAGGCCAACGCATATTGTTATTTTCAGGTCGATGGTCTCATGATTAAGTCCTCCCTAGCCCTCTGTCTGTCTGTCTCTGTCTGTCTGTCTGTCTGTCTGTCTGTCTGTCTCTCTCTCTCTCTCTCTCTCTCTCTCTCTCTCTCTCTCACCATTTTGCTGTGAGGGCGAGGTGTTGATGGAAAGAGTAGGGGTTCCTGTTTTGTTGGACGGTGTGTGGTGCCAACCAGGAAAGGGTCACTGTAAACACAACCAGGATAGCTGTATATATATATATATATATATATATATATATATATATCAAGAATACCACTAAAATGCCTAATAAAATTCTTAAAATGCTCGACCCCTGGGGAGCAACATCTGTTAAAAATAGAATGGTAAAAGGAAGTTTTAAAATCGACAGGTCTGTTTTGAGCGCTGGCTCTCCTCAGGATGGTTTTTGGGTTGTCTACTGCCGGTGTTATATGGCCCAGTGTCACTGTTTACACGTGCGGATTGGCTGCACGTGTTGTTCGGTTTTCAGGTTGTTTATATAGTTCAGGTTGCGTTTGCTAACAACGGTTTCCATTGGTGCCTGCAGTTGTTTACTATTTCTACTTTAGTATTTAGAGTTGCTAAGTGTGGTTTGCATAGTATTAACCATTTTTCTGTTGAACATAGGTTGCATCTTTTAGAAATGTTGTTGTATGGTGATGCCCTTTTTATGATTTTCCAAGATATGTTGGTGATGCCCTTTTTGTGATTTTCCAAGATATGTTACAGTTTATTTTTGTCTTTAAGTCTCCAAATACGACGCGTTTCGACCTCTTAAGAAAAAGGAAAATCGCAGAACTTCTAAAAGTAATAGTGGCAGTTTTGTTTTTGTTTTGTGTGAATGTGTGAGTGTGTGAGTGCGTGCGTGCGTGCGTATGTGCGTGCGTGCGTGTGTGTGTGTGTGTGTGTGTGTGTGTGTGTGTGTGTGTGTGTGTGTGTGTGTGTGTTGAATTACTACTTTGACGCCTGAGTGAAATCGCTTATGCCGTATGCATTACAATAGCGGGATTTGTGTGGAGCTGAATACAATTCTCTCTTTGGAATCATCTCTTAAATGTCAGTCCAAAGACTCCCATGCCATGATATACGGAGAAGACCGTATGTAGACAGCATTGTTTTATCGTTACAATACTGGTTCTATCTTCAGAACATGACAGTTTCAAGGCTTTATCAAGAAAAAAGTGTGAAGGCCTCCAAGTGATAATGTGCACAATTTCTTGACTTTGTGCACATTCAGGTTTGAACTATAATGTCGCCTGGCTGTCTGTGTGATTTCTCTGCACTGTGGGAGAATGGTACGATTTGAAACGAAAATAAGAATGGCTGAAATATTCATGCAGTGTTTCCGCCGCAGCTGGAACGTGAAATTTCGTATAAGCGATCGTTTGGCGACGTGTCGTGTTTTTAAACCGCGTCTGGAGAAGAGGAGATACACCACACCCATCACCATCAACAAATTTTGGACAAACATGAACCAGAGTCAGACTTGATTTTGTGTTAGTTCAATGTGAATAGCAAAGTTTTCCTGAAAGAAAAAGACTGTCCATTTGTGATCGCATTCAGTATAAACACCATCTTTTGTTTGTCTCTTGAGTTGTCTTTAGGAGATAACTCCATTCTGAAACGTTGTTTGTCTCTAGTCTTTGTCTTTAGGAGAAAACTCCATTCTGAAACGTTGTCAAAAATTACGCAACCATGTAATGTCATATTTGATGCTTTCCAACTTAAAGACATTAAACGCTTAGTTAAGAGACTTTGCGATATACAAATTTAATTTTTGAAATTGACTTGAATGATTACCAGAACAGAAACCATTTGCGAGGATTGACTTAATGCAGTTTGTTTCGACCTTTTGAAACTACATCATTTTCATAACAATTAGGCCAACGCATATTGTTATTTTCAGGTCGATGGTCTCATGATTAAGTCCTCCCTAGCCCTCTGTCTCTGTCTCTGTCTGTCTGTCTGTCTGTCTGTCTGTCTGTCTGTCTGTCTGTCTCTCTCTCTCTCTCTCTCTCTCTCTCTCTCTCTCTCTCTCTCACCGTTTTGCTGTGAGGGCGAGGTGTTGATGGAAAGAGTAGGGGTTCCTGTTTCGTTGGACGGTGTGGTGCCACCAGGGAAAGGGTCACTGTAAACACAACCAGGATAGCTATATATATATATATATATATATATATATATATATATATATATATATATATATATATATATATATCAAGAATACCACTAAATGCCTAATAAAATTCTTAAAATGCTCGACCCCTTGGGGAGCAACATCTGTTAAAAATGAATGGTAAAAGGAAGTTTTAAAATCGACAGGTCTGTTTTGAGCGCTGGCTCTCCTCAGGATGGTTTTTTGGGTTGTCTACTGCCGGTGTTATATGGCCCAGTGTCACTGTTTACACGTGCGGATTGGCTGCACGTGTTGTTCGGTTTTCAGGTTGTTTATATAGTTCAGGTTGCGTTTGCTACACAGCAGTTTCCATTGTGTGCCTGCAGTTGTTTACTATTTCTACTTTAGTATTTAGAGTTGCTAAGTGTGGTTTGCATAGTATTAACCATTTTTTTCTGTTGAACATAGGTTGCATCTTTTAGAAATGTTGTTGTATGGTGATGCCCTTTTTTATGATTTTCCAAGATATGTTGGTGATGCCCTTTTTGTGATTTTCCAAGATATGTTACAGTTTATTTTTTTGTCTTTAAGTCTCCAAATACGACGCGTTTCGACCTCTTAAGAAAAAGGAAAATCGCAGAACTTCTAAAAGTAATAGTGGCAGTTTTGTTTTTGTTTGTGTGAATGTGTGAGTGTGTGAGTGCGTGCGTGCGTGCGTATGTGCGTGCGTGCGTGCGTGCGTGTGTGTGTGTGTGTGTGTGTGTGTGTGTGTGTGTGTGTGTGTGTGTGTTGAATTACTACTTTGACGCCCTGAGTGAAATCGCTTATGCCGTATGCATTACAATAGCGGGATTTGTGTGGAGCTGAATACAATTCTCTCTTTGGAATCATCTCTTAAATGTCAGTCCAAAGACTCCCATGCCATGATATACGGAGAAGACCGGATGTAGACAGCATTGTTTTATCGTTACAATACTGGTTCTATCTTCAGAACATGACAGTTTCAAGGCTTTATCAAGAAAAAAGTGTGAAGGCCTCCAAGTGATAATGTGCACAATTTCTTGACTTTGTGCACATTCAGGTTTGAACTATAATGTCGCCTGGCTGTCTGTGTGATTTCTCTGCACTGTGGGAGAATGGTACGATTTGAAACGAAAATAAGAATGGCTGAAATATTCATGCAGTGTTTCCGCCGCAGCTGGAACGTGGAATTACGTATAAGCGATCGTTTGGCGACGTGTCGTGTTTCTAAACCGCGTCTGGAGAAAGAAGAGATACACCACACCCATCACCATCAACAAATTTTGGACAAACATGAACCAGAGTCAGACTTGATTTGTGTTAGTTCAATGTGAATAGCAAAGTTTTCCTGAAAGAAAAAGACTGTCCATTTGTGATCGCATTCAGTATAAACACCATCTTTTGTTTGTCTCTTGAGTTGTCTTTAGGAGATAACTCCATTCTGAAACGTTGTTTGTCTCTAGTCTTTGTCTTTAGGAGAAAACTCCATTCTGAAACGTTGTCAAAAATTACGCAACCATGTAATGTCATATTTGATGCTTTCCAACTTAAAGACATTAAACGCTTAGTTAAGAGACTTTGCGATATACAAATTTAATTTTTGAAATTGACTTGAATGATTACCAGAACAGAAACCATTTGCGAGGATTGACTTAATGCAGTTTGTTTCGACCTTTTGAAACTACATCATTTTCATAACAATTAGGCCAACGCATATTGTGCATATTGTTATTTTCAGGTCGATGGTCTCATGATTAAGTCCTCCCTAGCCCTGTCCTCTGTCTCTGTCTGTCTGTCTGTCTGTCTGTCTGTCTGTCTCTCTCTCTCTCTCTCTCTCTCTCTCTCTCTCTGTCCCTCTCTCTCTCACCGTTTTGCTGTGTGAGGGCGAGGTGTTGATGGAAAGAGTAGGGGTTCCTGTTTCGTTGGACGGTGTGGTGCCAACCAGGGAAAGGGTCACTGTAAACACAACCAGGATAGCTGTATATATATATATATATATATATATATATATATATATATATATATATATATATATATATATAAAGAATACCACTAAAATGCCTAATAAAATTCTCAAAAATGCTCGACCCCTTGGGGAGCAACATCTGTTAAAAATAGAATGGTAAAAGGAAGTTTTAAAATCGACAGGTCTGTTTTGAGCGCTGGCTCTCCTCAGGATGGTTTTGGGTTGTCTACGCCGGTGTTATATGGCCCAGTGTCACTGTTTACACGTGCGGATTGGCTGCACGTGTTGTTCGGTTTTCAGGTTGTTTATATAGTTCAGGTTGCGTTTGCTAACAACGGTTTCCATTGGTGCCTGCAGTTGTTTACTATTTTACTACTTTAGTATTTAGAGTTGCTAAGTGTGGTTTGCATAGTATTAACCATTTTTCTGTTGAACATAGGTTGCATCTTTTAGAAATGTTGTTGTATGGTGATGCCCTTTTTTATGATTTTTCCAAGATATGTTACAGTTTATTTTTTTGTCTTTAAGTCTCCAAATATATTTGCTCAGTTCTGTTTGGTTTTTTTGTATTTTTCTTTGTTGAATGACTGTTTATGGTTTACGTACCTGGTTTTGAAGTGATTTTCAGTGATTCCTATGTATGTTTCTTTTTCATTTTCTGATGTCACAGTGGCTTGATATACAATGCTGTTATAGAGGCATTTGTTGCTTAAGGGACACTGTTCTTTTTTTTTTAGTACAATTGCAGGATTTCCTTTCTTCACCCTTCTTTGCTGTGTTGCTTTTCATTTTGTTGGATGAATCAATTATATTTTTAAGGTTAGGCATGCATGAATATGATAATTTGATGGTGAAGAAACTGTGCAAATATATTTGGAGACTTAAAGACAAAAATTAAACTATAACATATCTTGGAAAATCATAAAAAGGGCATCACCATACAACAACATTTCTAAAAGATGCAACCTATGTTCAACACAGAAAAATGGTTAATACTATGCAAACCACACTTAGCAACTCTAAATACTAAAGTAGAAATAGTAAACAACTGCAGGCACAAATGGAATTTGTTGTTAGCAAACGCAACCTGAACTATAAACAACCTGAAAACCGAACAACACGTGCAGCCAATCCGCACGTGTAAACAGTGACACTGGGCCATATAACACCGGCAGTAGACAACCCAAAACCATCCTGAGGAGAGCCAGCGCTCGAAACAGACCTGTCGATTTTAAAACTTCCTTTTACATTTTCTATTTTTATTTTTAACAATATATATATATATATCTATCTATCTATCTATCTATATATATACAATAAACTAATAAATTCCAAGGATAAGTACCGAGCACCATTCCAGCAACTTACAGAGCAGCTTGGTGTTGCAATGACTGCAAGAAATATTGAATTATAAACAAAGCTTGCTCTTATGTCTTACATTGTAGTAGAAATGGGTGTGTGTGTGTGTGTGTGTGTGTGTGTGTGTGTGTGTGTGTGTGTGTGTGTGTGTGTGTGTGTGTGTGTGATAAGCATTCATATCTGTAGTGGTCATTCTGCCTAACTAACAGTATGTGCTTGAGTGGGTGAATGGGGAATAATAAATGCTTCTCAAAATGAACCTTCGGCAAGCTTATAGTCGCCAAAGGGGGAGACATCTCCAATGGGGAGGAAGCTCACTAACATATAACTCCTGGTCATATACTGGTATTTCGAAACCTGATTGTTTCTCCTCAGTGACCGCGGAAAGTGGTAATTTGACTCCTCTGCCTTTTCGGTTTTAAGAAGAATGCTATCCCAGAAAAAGGCTGGTGTGTAATACCGTAGTATGTTTTGTTGAGTTTTAAAAAAACCAACCAAAGGTGTCACTTAAGAAGCAAAAGAAAATCATAAAAGAGCAACACAAGCTACATTTTCTTGTGAAAAGTAGAAAATATAAAAAAGATATCCTCTTAAGACACAAGTGCTGAGGGCCATATATATCTATATCTATATATATCTCTCTCTCTCTCTCTCTATATATATATAGAGAGAGAGAGAGAGAGAGAGAGAAAACCACACAAAGAAGTAGCAAACAAGCAAGTTTTCCTTTTTTCCGACGTTTCGGCTCTGGGCCTTCTTCGGGGACTTGTTTATTAGGTACTACTGGAAAATCAAACAATCCTTTAACTCTGTCTTTTTTTTTTTTTTTTTTTTTTTTTTTTTACTATTCAGTGATTACACTGCACCCGTATAGATTCCATAACCAATCCCACCTCCCCCCACCCTCGACATTCACACAACACCCACACACAGAAACAAACTCACACCCCAAAATGCACTCCCCCCCCTTCCCACGCACACACACACACACACACTCACTCACACACACACACACACACACACACACACATACACAGACATGCCTGCACACACGCACAAATGCACTCAATACTGCAGAGAGAGAGAGAGAGAGAGAGAGAGAGAGAGAGAGAGAGAGAGAGAGAGAGAGAGAGAGAGAGAGAGAGAATGAATGAATGAATGAATTCTTTAAGCAGAAGGCCACTGGCCCATTCTGATGGGGCCTCAATCAAAATACAGTTACAAACGATAATCACACAGTGTAAATACATGTCTACCAGTACAATGCAAAATAGTAGCATCTAGTTAATGATGACAGCACGTCTTGCAAAGGCTTTATATATATACAAATGACAAATTTCGCATCGTTACAATGTTAGACAATGAAAGTAAAAGACACAACCTGAACATGCATGGATTAACATAGTATTTTTTTTGGAATGAATTCTTTTTGAAATCACTGTAAGCTGGACACATAAAGACAAAATGGATCTCATCTTCCTCAGCAGATGAACATATTGGACATAACACCTGTAACTCAGTTGTTCTTGTATACCGTAAAGAATGTGTCAATATAGGTGAAACTCCAAATCTAAATTTACTAAGGGCATTCTTTACAAATTTGTTTATATTCATAGACACATAGGGCTCCCTTAGATAACTATTTTTTAAACGCTCTATGAAAACTGTATCTCTCACTTGCTTGCGTATGATTGTCCCATTCCTGCCCCCTGCAATCAGTTATTCTGTCTAAATTCTTTAATGAACATTGAAACAGACTCTACACCCTGATTATCCCAAACATAAGAAAATCCATATTTGTCTAAAGTTGTACGAACATGTGTAACCCACGCATACTTCCCCTTTTCGTCAAGACAACATAACATTCTTATATACAGGTCAGCTTTAACCAGAATTTAATGCAACGTACATAAGAGTTCAAGTATATAGGGTATCTACCTAGATCGCCATACAAGAAATCGTTCGGTGTCCTTATATCTACACCTAAGAACGTTTTAAGACCATATGTGTGTACCTTTTCTATTTCTAAAGCCGCCTTATCCAAAGCCCATATTTCAGCGCCATACTGTACTATAGGCTGAACCTGGGCATCGAATAGCTCAGGTGAATTATTCTCAAGTTTATACAATGTTCTCTGAATTGTTGTTAATGCTCGTTTAGCTTTACTTACCAATTCATCACATGCTGTGTAGAAACTAAATTTGGTTGAAAAGTACATACCTAGAAACATGTAACTGTTAACAACTTTCATTTCTGTTGTACCATATATCCATTTTTCCCTTGAAGCTAAGTAACCACCTTTTCCTGAAAACTATAATATTACTTTTATTCATATTCACCGTCAATTCCAAATAACTGGATGCTGTATACAAACTATTCAACTGAGTTTGTAGTCCAACCACTGTTTTTTTGACATCAAAATGATATCATCATCTGCAAATAATAAAATAACAACTCTCAGAGAAATCAGATGAAAACGTCATTCCATGCCTTCCATTTTTCAATTATTTCTAAAGCAAGTTCGTTAATAAACAAAGAAAACAAAACTGGACTGGACACATCACCTTGTTTTACCCCTCTTGAACAACTAATAAAATCTGTCAAATCTGCCATATTTCTTATTCTTGCTTTAACATTATCATGCATACTTCTTATACAGGCATACATTTTCCCCCTTATTCCATTTTTTTTAACAAGTATTGGCCACAAAAGTTTTTCTGATATGGAATCAAAAGCTTTTTTCAAAATCTATGAAAGCAACATACAACTTTCTATTGTTCACTAACTGCTTTTGAACGGACGCCACAAGTGTGAAAATATGATCTATTGTTGAATAATTCTGTTTAAATCCAGCCTGATACTCACCAGTGGTATTATTTTCTTCAATACATTTTTGCAGTCTTACATCAATTATTGAACTGTAAAGTTTACTGCTCACATTGCTCAGTGATATGCCCCTGTAATTGTTCGGGTCATCTACATCTCCCTTTTTGTGTAATGTACAAATTATGGATTCTGTCCATTGCTTAGGATATACATCTTTATCAAACAGAGCATTAAACAACTTACCAAAAAAAACATAACAACATAATCATCAGAAAACTTTAAAAATTCACCTATTAAACCATCTGGACCCGCTGATTTTGAATTCTTTAATTTCCCCAATGCACCAATAACCTCTTCTTTCGTAATTGGCTGATTAAACCATCTCTCTTCATTGTCTTCAACTGAATAGTCATACTCCTCTTCTAGTTTGTGTATTATCAACCTGCTTGTCAAGAATATTTTTAAAAAATGCAAAAACCAGTCATCGGTACTAATGTTATTGTATACACCACGTCGTTTGGGAACAATTTTGTGTACAGCTTCCAAAAGTTGTACTGATTACCTACAGAAGACACCAGATCATTAAGTTGCAAATTTCTATATTCCTTTTCTTTTCTTTCCAAGAGATTTTTGTATTCTCTTCAAGCTTTACAATACTCGGTCCTGTCATTATCTTTTAACGTTCTACAAACCTTCTAAAGTAACATTTCTCACATTTTTTCTTCCAATTTTACATTCTTCATCAAACCATTTATTTCTCTTGTTGTCTGATCTCTCATCAAAATAAATCTTTTCTTTCATACAACCAGCGTGTTGCAAAATACAATCATTAAATAATTCCAGAGCTCCATCTATGTGTCTGCATCAATCATTTCAGCTGCACAACTTAAAGTGTCTTGAAAATCCTGATGACTAATGGCTTCAATGAATTGTTCAGCATAGTTAACTTTCCATCTAAACCTCTCAATGAAACATGCTTCCTTTGATCTACAGTTTAACAATGCAGATGTAGTCTTATTCTGTGTTTTAGTACATAATTCTATAGGGAGGTGATCAGATTCTATCCTTTCCACCACATGAATTTCACAACATGAATGCAAAACAGAGAAAAAGTCATCACATGCCAAAAATAATCATTCACACTACTGTAGTATCAGAAATGTAAGTAAAATGACCATCTTTGTCTCCATCACAAACACCATTCAGCATACATATTCCCAATGAATTACAAAGGTTTAGAAGCTTTCTTCCATATGAATTTATTACTTTATCTCGCGAATTTCGAATCATTCCTTTGTTGATTTCATCATCTACAGCAGTGTTGCTAAAACCACCATCATTCATTGGAAATGTATCTCCTGTTCTACTGTTTAAGTCCCCACACACACCAAAATATACATATCATCACTTACTACGGTATCAGTAAGAATATCTTCAAGTAATTCCACATCACTGTCTATACTACTAGAGTTATAATATGGAGAATGCTCCGGCGGAATATAACAAATAAAAAGAGTATCTTTATCAGTACCAAACAATGATTTGTTTATAGAAAAACAAAGGAAATTCCCGCGTTCAACTGTGTTCTTTCCGTTATATAATTAACACTTCGTCGTTTTAATGAGACAAAGAACCCCCCACAACGTTTCCCCTGTTTGGACAGCTTGACTGCTGGTTTACAATATGCTGTGTAATTCGGAAATGCTAGTGGATCAAAGCTATCAACAAATGTCTCTGCTAAACAAATAAAGTCAAAAAGATGAAAGATAGGAAGTGAAAGAATTGCCATTCAATTTGGACAAAATACCAGATATGTTCCAATGCAAAAAATGAATAGTCTTGTTCATATTTACATGCACATTCTTTGGGCCATTCTTTTTATTGTTAACATTGTTTTTTCAAAAACACTTTCAATACGACCTCCTAATGAATGTAACCCCATTTTCTTCAAACTCCACTGATTTCTGCGGCACGCTAACAGGTTCGCCAACGACGGAAAGCACATATTTCGCACGATCTGTTTTTGACACAAACTCGACCCTGTGATCCCCTGTGTAAATTCTGCAACGTTGAAATCATAATCACTAGAGGCTAAATTTCTTTTGAACACATTCGGCCGGCCTAATCCCTATTTTGTCTGAACAAGATTTCCATTAGCACCGAGGTAGAATTTGGTTCCGTCAATAATAAGGTGGTCAAAGACCATACTGGCTCTTTTCCCAGCCTCTCTTGCCTCTTTTAAATAAGGA
>JADBJO010011788.1:50000-62313 GCA_016801955.1 Conus betulinus
ATACTCAAGCTTGCTCTACCTTACATTGTTGATACCCTTACGTATGTTTATAATTTGTGCAGATCAGAATGTCTTCCATGTGGTCTAAAGGCTGCAAAAGTCATTCCCTTACCCAAATCAAGAGATCTCACTGATTTAAACAATTTTAGACCAATATCTCTTTTATCCGTTGTATGTATCGAAACCTATTGAGATGCATGTTCACAAACACCTAACTAAACATATGGAACATCACAAACTGTTCCACCCATTTCAGTCAGGCTTTCGTCGAAATCACTCATGCCACACGGCCTTGACACGCCTCTGTGATACATGGCTATCAGCCATCAACGAAAGAAAACTCACTGGAACTGTTTTTCTCGATTTTAAGAAAGCCTTTGATCTAGTAGACCACAACATATTATTAAAAAAATTACTGCATATGTTCAAAATCCGGCAGTAGTCACCTTCTTTCAGTCATATCTTGAAAACAGGACCCAGCGTGTTTACTTAAACGGTACTTATTCTTCTGAAGGAATAGTGAGCTGTGGTGTTCCGCAAGGCTCTGTCCTTGGACCTCTTCTCTTCTGTATTTTCATAAATGACCTACCGATGCACATATCTCACAATGATGTCATCTGTGATCTGTTCGCTGACGATAGCTCTCTTCACTGTAGTGATACAAACATCATATCTGTACAAATATCGTTACAACAAAGTATAACGGATGTCTTAGAATGGTGCACCAAAACCGAATGGTCCTTAATCCGCACAAAACAAAATGTATGGTCCTAACATCGAGACAGAAACATCAACGACAGCATCTTATGTTGAGCCTAAAAATGAATGAAACCTTGATCGAGCAGGTTACCGAACATCGTGTCTTAGGCGTGATCATCGATGAGAATTTTAAATGGCAATCACATATAAATCATGTTTGCAAACAGTTGGCTCGCAATTTGTTTTTACTCCATAAACTCAGTTATTATGTTGAACCACACATCCGAAATTATTTTTTTGAAGCCCATTGCCTTTTTCTCACATCAACTATGCGTCCCACTGTCTGGAGTGGTGCCGGTGAAAATCACATAAAAAAGATCAACTCTATGTATAGACGGGAATTTAAAGCTGATTCTTCCCGACAAGTCTCTATCGACCACGAGCAAATTCGCAAAACTAATGATGTTACCACTGCAGAGCCAACTGACCTATAATAAGGCAGTACTAATGTTTAAAGTCCATGCAAACATGGCGCCAACATATCTTGCTGAGTTTATCCAAATGGCAACAATGCGATATGATTCAAATAATTACATTTTACCACGTGTCCGCATTGATTTGTTCAAATCTAGTTTTGCATTTTTTGGTCCATCTGTGTGGAACTCTCTTCCTCCGTCTGCCAAAAAACATGTCAATCACTGCCGTCCTTCAAATCAGCAATACTTAAACATTTACTTGAACATAAATCTAACCTTTTGACCATAGTCTCAACGCCCTACTTTTATGCTTGCCTCTGTATTAGCTAATGAAAATGTGTGTGTGTGTGTGTGTGTGTGTGTGTGTGCGTGTGTGTGTGTGTGTGTGTGTGTGTGTGTGTGTGTGTGTGTGTGTGTGTGTGGGTGTGGGAGTGCGCGTGCGTGCGTGTATGTGTGGGCGTGTGCGTGCATGTGAAACGCGCACGCGTACGTGTCTGTGTGTGTTTGTGTTTGTTTTTTTTTTTTTTTTTTTTTTTTTTTTTATTATCATTATTATTATTATTACTATTGTTATTGTTATTATTATAATGTTGCTATATTCTTCATTGTTTCTGCCATTATTAATATGTGCAGTTTGTCTAGTTGAATGTTGTAGAATAGCAAGGACAGATTGGAAGAATAGGCATTGCCTAAAATCTTTATCCTTGAGTAATAAAGTTTTTGAGTCTGTCTCCCTGTGTCTGTCTGTCTGTCTCTCTTGTTGTTTTTTGGTCTTCTTACCTCCAATTTTGTCTTTCATTTTCCTCCTCTTTTGCTTTCCTCGTTTTTTTAAAAATTTTTAAAATTTTTAAAATTTTTTTTACTAGTGGGACGTTCCTCCTATTTTGTCCTCCTTTCTTATTCTCCGAAACCGCAAGTTACCTTGCAGTGTGTGTGTGTGTGTGTGTGTGTGTGTGTGTGTGTGTGTGTGTGTGTGTGTGTGTGTGTGTGTGTGTGTGTGTGTGTTTAACAGATTGACATTCACTTGCTCGTTTTAGTGTTTCTGCTTTTGATACATAGCGTCTGAGTTGATTGCATTGCTTTTCTCATAATGAATACGATCATTTGGAATTTGGTAATGTTTCGTTCTTTCTAATCGCTCCTGGAACCGGAGAAATACATTATCGACAACTCCAGATAAACGTTAACAGAGTCGAGTTTGGTTTGGGTCATTTAAATAAGGGCAGCACATTCTCGCTCCGAGAATTAACATAATCGTTTGTTTGTCCACATTCTTCAAGGCAGAATTCCATCCTGAAAGGTTGTTGAAAATCACGCGCGACCACATCGAGTCATGCTTGCTCTGTTTCAGCACCAAAATCTTTAAGGTTAAGAGACTTTGTAATGCGCGCTATTTCTGCATTTAATAATAATGATAATAATAATGATAATGATGATGATAATAATAATAATAATAATATATAATAACAATGATTATTTATGGTGCTTAATCTGACATCATACGCCCTATGCGCTTATAAATACATAAAGGTTAAAGAAAACATAAATGAAGCCAGCAAGATGAATATTGCAATAAGTACCATGCATCTACAAACAAGGGTGCACACACAAAACACATGATCCCACACACACTCTCGCACAACGACGGACACAAAAGCATGGGAACACACACGCACACACACACACACACACACACACACACACACACACACACACACACACACACACACACACACACACACACACACACACACAAACACATGCGTGCACCCCCCCCCCCCCCCCCCCCCCACACACACACACACACATTTTAGTCGCAAAATCAATTTGATGGGCAAGGGCAGGGGAAGAAAAAGCTGCTATTGACAGCTGAAGAGAGTTGTTTTAAGAGAAGCCTTGCAAGAAGACAGAGAGTTTGAACTATGCAAAGATACTGGGAGTTTATTCCAAGAAACCGTACCCTGAAAAGAAAAAAAAATACTATCGCCATAGGTTTTAGTTCGAAATTGAGGGATTTTGAGCAGAGTGTTGTCATTAGAAAAACGCAACTGCCTAGAAGGAACATAGAGATGAAGGAGATCAGAAAGGTAGGAAGGAACTAAGCCTTTCAAAGATTTAAAGCGGAATAAGGACAGTTTGTAGTCTATTCATTTTTCGACCGGCAGCCAGTGAAGAGAAAGAAGTAAGGTAGTGACTTGAGAAGACCTGGGTTGTCTGAGAATCAAACGAGCAGCATTGTTTATACTTTCTGGAGACGACTAAAGAAGATTCTGGGGACAGCCAGCTAGAGAATTACAGTAATCAAGTCTGGATAAAATGAAGGCAGCAACAAGGGTCATTTACGATGACGTGAATAATGTAACAGATCAGTTAACATCGGCGAGGATTCGGTTAATGCGGTTTGTTTCGTCATCTTTTGGAAAGACATAATTTTGTCATGTTAGTGTCAATGCCTTCAGGATTCGACCCCCACCTCTCTCTCTCTCTCTCTCTCTCTCTCTCTCTGTGGAGTGAACGCGCGGTCACCGTTCGGGTCAGACGTGTTTTACAAGAGCTCCCGTCCTTCCACCTGTAGCATAGCGTGAACTGAATTTTTCGACTTAGAAAATTTCAAGGTGTTTTTTTCTACTGAGGAAATCGTGCTTGCTCCGATCATGTCAATTGCTGCGCTGCAGCACAGATTTTATATTGGGTATTTCAACCCTTTTTTCATCATCTTCATGGGAAAGAGAGCGAGAGCAGCGGTATCTTCTCACAAGCCCGGGACGCTAATTTTTACTGAACTGAAAGTTAGGCCGTCAGACGTGCTTTTGTTGTGGTTGTCGGCAGTGTTGATCTTGCGATGTGGTGACGTGGAAGAAAATCCCGGACCCCCTCCTCAGAATTCTGTCAACGCCTTGGGCGGGGATAGTGAGGCGCGCCTGTCACAGCAGATAGACTCTGTCATGAGGTTAGTGTCCAGCCTTTCACATCAGACAGTCAATATGCAGAATCAGTTTGCACATGACATGTCCGACATCAAGCAGGGGGTTGTCGTTTGTGTTGCAAGCAGTCACACAGAACTCGACGGATATGCAAACTCTCCAAAGACGAATGCATGAGTCAGAAGATTACATTCAGAGACTTGAGAACCAGTTTGAACAAATACAGTCAGATTTATGTTGCAGGAACGTTCAAGATTTCCGGGCTGGAGGAACCGTCATGTGAAACATCATCAGGGTTGGTCAATACGCTCATTAACCTACTGAACACTTACTACACTGACTTCGTGTGGGACCGTGACGATGTTGTCGATGCTGTTCGCGTGGGACGACGCAAGAGTGACCAGAAGAGAGCTGTCATCGTTACCTTCAGGCGGCATGACTGACCATGGTCCTGGTGTCCAGCCAGAGGGCTCGTCGTGAGCTGCAGGAGAATGAGAGCGTCAGACTTGGTCCTGATCTCACCCCGCACCAGCGTGACGAGATGATGCGACTCTGGTTGAGGGGCGTCAGGGGGTACCTGAGAAACGGGCCGTGTGGCCCGTCACAGCATCGAGAAGACGCCATCAGTCACGACACAACTACGATTACGACAACAGACGGTATGCTAATACACACCACACTCGCAGATTATCTGATATCGACACTATAGACAGACAGTTGACTCGTGACGACACTGACCGTGACCAAGAGGATGTCTACGAGGAAGCAGGAGGGGAGGGCGGGGTGACCAGTGGTATCCTTAATCTGTGCGGGGACTAGGCACTGACAGGCGGCATTGACGACTTTCACGACACTGAGACCACTGAGAATGGGGTTAAAGAGGACAGACCTGTAAGTGAACGTGAAGATGAAGACAGACACAGTGAGCAGCAGACGGAAGACGTACTGAACACCCAGAGAGACGAGGACACTGGTGATTATCACAAATTGACCGATGACCCTTCCACAGACGACCCTGTTCTGAGGACACTCGAGATTGTCACACCTGCTTCCATTACCATTAATTCACATGACAACTGTTATCTGAAGGCAGTGCACACAGAGTCTGGGCCCAGTGCTGTGTCAAGAGATGTGCCCGTTTCACCCACACACTTGCGAGGTTTCGGCAGGGGTTCCCCTCTGTCCACCCCGTAGTAGTCTGCAACACCAGGCGACGGGACCTACGGCACCAGTGTGGGGAGTGGGGATCGAGGCAGGGGTTCCCCTCTGTCCACCCCGCAGCAGTCTGTAACACCAGGCGACGGGACAAACGGCACCAGTGTCGAGGCAGGGGGTCGAGGCAGGGGTTCCCCTCTGTCCACCCCGCAGCGGTCCGCAACACCAGGCGACGGGACCAACGGCACCAGTGTGGGGAGCGGGGGTCGAGGCAGGGGTTCCCCTCTGTCCACCCTACAGCGGTCCGCAACACCAGACGACGGGACCTACGGCACCAGAGTGGGGAGCGGGGGTCGAGGCAGGGGCCGTGTCGGTGGCTCCCAGCATGCACGGTCCTTGTCGGCGCGTGGCTCTCTGACTTCGCCAGCCATGACACGGGAACTACTCTCAGGCCTCTGCTGGCAATATGGGAGAAGCATCCTGTTGCGGGCAAGGGTGTCAAGACCAAGGCTTCAAGTGGAGACTACTCCAGGCAAACCAAACTGCCGAAGGGCTGGCTGGACAGACGTAAGCCTAAAGGCAGCAGGAACGCCTCCCTGGCGTCAGATGGCCGGAGTGGCAGCTGGGGCGACAGGAGATGATGGGCAGGCCAGGGCACTGAACACTCTAGTCCCACTGCAGTGCAGCCAGTGTTGGTTACAGCTGAAGACTACCCTAAGTTCTACCACGCAGAAGTGTACATACAAAAGTAGATTTTCGACTTTTGCATCACTTAACGTTGAAGATCTATGGCGTATGCCAGAGAGCCTGACTTTTTGCCTTTAGTTCACAGTTATGACTGTACACTGTTGACTGAAACATTTACAAAAGCAGTTCCAGATACATGTGTTCCTTCTCATAAAGTTTTCTCTTGCCCAGGTGTTAAGGTGTCAGATAGCGTCTTTGGTCGTTTGTCGCGGGGTGTAGTTTTTTAATTAGGAATTAATTTGCAAATTATGTTGAAAGAGTGGACAGTGAAATTGACAATATATATTGTTCTGAAGTTTTCCCGTCGCCTTCTTGGATTGAACTCGGATTGTTTAATAATACGTGCTTATCTCCCACCTGAAGGTTCTAAATACTATGAAAAGAAGACAGATATTTATAACGCGTTAGAAGAATGCTTATTGGAAGTTTCTAGAGAAAATGGGTGGTTACCAGTGATATTTGTAGTGATTTAAATTCAAGAACTGGCTTACTTAACCTGCGTAATTGTGACCCCATTGATGACATAAAAGAAGTATTTGTAGAGAATTATATGTCATATGATATGGATGCGTCCATAAGTGAGGAACCCTTTCCTAGAATCCCCAAGGATACTATGGTAAACCCTTTTGGTCGGTATTTGTTAAATGTATGTCATGAATTTGATCTGTGTATTCTTAACGGTCTGAAAGCATTCAAATGTTCAGGTGACTTTACTTATGTATCTGATAGTGGTTCTAGCGTAATTGATTATATGATTGCCTCAAGTTCCTGGCTTCCTCATTGTCAGTGCCCTAATGCAAGACCGTTAGTAGAAACTAAGCATGCTGTTGTTGTTTTGTTTTTCTCACTGTCTAATAGTGCTGACTGTTTACCTGTTATTGAGAATGACTCACCGAGTTGTTTCTGTCAGTAAGTACAAATGGGATGAAGAAAGTTCAGCTGCTTTTTATGAACGTATGAACTCTGACCATGTCTCATCATAGTTAGTGAAGCTGCTGATCTTGTTGGTGTTAACATTGATCAAGCCTTGTCCAAGTTTGATGAATGTTTTGTGTATGCTGGTGAATGCATGATGAAAACTATTAGATTTGGCATAGGTATGAGAAATGTTTGGTTCGACCTTGAATGTAAACAAAGCAGAAAAGTATTACGAACGCAGATAAACAAGTTTCATAGAACTAATAACGATAATGACAGAATTGCCTATGGCCAGAAAAGGGAGAGAGTACAAGGAATTGTTAAGACAGAAAAGGAAGCTACATAATGAAAATATCATTGCATCGTTACAAAGTAATGTAAATGACTCAAAGAAATTCTGGGAAATTGTTCGTTCAATTAGGCCAAAAACTCAAGGTCAGTGGTCGATTTCTAGTGATCAGTGGTATAATCACTTTAAAGGTGTTTTTAATGACTTGCCTGTTGAATTAAACACCAGTTCGGATTTTGAAGAATATTATAATAGAGAACCCGTACATACTGACTGTGACTTTTTGAATCAAACCTATTTCTGTTAACGAAACTGAAGCTGCAATTCGATCAATAAAGAGTAAGAAGGCAGCTGGCCCAGATAAGCTTAGAGTTTTATAAGTACAGTAGACAAGTCATTATGCCTTTTCTTGTTAAATTTTTTCAATACAATTTTTGATGAGGGTTTTTTGTTTCCGAACATTGGTCAGTCTCTATCTTGCAACCACTATTAAAGAAGGGTGATAGGAATTGCCCAGATAACTACCGTGGATCTCTCTCTTTGTTGAATATTTGTAGTAAAATGTATAGCTTTGTTCTCAATAGATGGTTGACCAAATGGATTGAAATGGACAACATTCTTGGTGAGGAACAAGCTGGTTTTCGTGACGTGACAAACGATGTACAACAGCTCACATTTTCACTTTACTGGCAATGATTCAGAAGCAGTTGTTAAGACACAGGAAGCTTTATGTCGCATTCATAGACTTTAGGAAGGCTTTTGACCTAGTAGGTAGGGATAAATTGTGGAAGGTTCTCTCTGTTAATGGTCTTAATGGAAAATTCTTGAAAGCATTGCAAAGTGTGTATAATGTTTTGAAGACTTGTTCGAACAAGTGGTGACCTTACTGATACTTTTCTATGCCAACGGGGCCTAAAACAAGGTGAGGTGTGTTCACCTGTGCTTTTTTCACTGTTTATCAATGAACTAACTAACTAAAGATATAAACACTTTTGGTACACATTGTACTCAGCTTTCTCCAGACCTCATTGAACTTTTTATTCTGTTCTTTGTGGATGATGTTGCATTATTTTCTGATACTGTTATGGTTTTGCAAACCCAACTGAATGTCTTGTATAATACTTCAAAACGTTTAGATTTACTTGTGAATCTAGAAAAGTCAAATATTGTTGTATTCAGGAATGGCGGTTACCTTGCTTCGAATGAAAATTGGACTTTTGGTGATGCTCAACTTTCCACTGTTAACATGTATAAATATCTTGGTATAACACTGACAACAAGATTATCTTTCCAACCAAGTATGTGAGACCTAGCAAACAGAGCAAAGAAAGGATTAATTGCTATCAACAGAATGCTATGGTCAATAGGTGAACATTCTCCTGGTATTTTCTTTAAGCTATTCGATTGCCAAATACAACCTATCTTAACTTATGGAGCAGAGATTTGGGGACTGGCTAAATACAACCTATCTTAACTTAGGAGCACAAATTTTGGGACTGTCATTTAACCAGGAACCAATTGAAAGGGTGCACTTAGCTGCTATTAAAAGATTTCTTGGTGTAAGTCCAAAAGCTCCTTGGCACTTAGTGTACGGCGAATCTGGAAGATACCCTCTTTATGTTAATACTTATGCAAAATGTATCAGATTTTGGGTTCGTGTTGCTTGTATGGATAATAACAGACTCCCCAAATTTATGATATGCTGCTACATCTGCAGAATCAAAATTATATTACCTGGACGACTAATGTTTGCTATGTTCTTTACAGATTTGGGTTTGGAATGTTTGGGAAATGCAGAGTGTTGGTAATGTGAAAGCTTTTATTGTAGAATTTAAGAAACGTTTAAGTGATTGTGATTGTTACATCCAAGACTGGCATTCAGCTATTGAATCGCATGAGTTGTACGATGTTATCGGTCATATAAGCAGTCTCTTGTTCGAAGTCCCTTCCTCTGTGTAATTAAACATGTTAACATCCGCAGGTTACTTTCAAGGTTTCGGTTAGGAATGTCGCCATTACGATGCCACTTTTTACGATATACTGATCGCAATAGAAACCATGACATTTTCTGTCCACACTGTAAGGAAGCACTGGAAACTGAGCTTCATTTTCTACTGGTTTGTCCTTTGTACAAAAAGTTGCGCCTTGAGTTGATTCCAGCTAAATATTACAAACACCCTTCTCTATTCAAAATGTCCATGTTGCTAGCCTGTTCTATTGAGACTACTATTACGAGTGTTGGTAATTTCATTTATAGAGCATGGCTGTTAGGAACGGAATAATTAATGCTGCAGTTGCTTCATGAAAGTTTTCTTTGTTAACTTTGAACACCATTCAGCTGAGTTTTCGTTATGAGTGGCTTGTACCGATTTATTTTGACCTTGTTCACTCACTTTGATATGGGCCTGTGGCCTGTCAAGTAAAATATTCTGAGTTCTGATTCTGAGTTCTGAGTTCTCTCTCTCTCTCTCTCTCTCTCTCTCTCTCTCTCTTACGAGTGTCTACAAAACAGCGCTTAAAGCAGTCCTATTAAAATCATCTAGTCTTAGTGAAGGGGATTATACTAAAGCGGGGGCTCTTCCATTAAAAGAAATATTCGCTGTCAACAAATGTCTGCTAATGCAAAAAATTGCAGCGGGTTTAGCACCTCAAACTCTATAGATCTATTAAATCAGGCTTAACTTACTCAGGTAGCGTGGCTTGGAATTCACTTCCACTACATCTCCGATGTACTCAAATTGCAGAATCCTTCAGGGAAAAACTAATTACACATTTCACAGCAGACCATTGCTATTAGGGACAAAATACACATACCAGGGCACACCCTCTGTTTTGCTGCATATTAAACTGATACGCCGTTTCCTTTCCACTGATGTTTTTTTTAAAACCAGATAATGATAAATGAGAGATATGGTTACTATCGTTTTTTATTAATGATTGAAATTATATCATGATGATGACTGTTGTGGTCGCTGGTTTTATTGGTGCATTGTCACTAATTGATTGATGTCTTAATACTTTGATTTCTTCGAGCACTATAACTGCAAGGTGATAAATGTGTGTCCGGATTACTGTTGATCATATTGATGTATTGCTCTTTATTCAAATTATAGTAATGTTTAGCATGCGATATTTTGGATAGAAAAATGGAATTATAATCTCTCTCTCTCTCTCTCTCTCTCTCTCTCTCTCTCTCTCTCTCTCTCTCTCTCTCTCTCTCTCTCTCTCTCTCTCTAAATCTCTCTCACACACACACACACACACACACACACACACACACACACACACACACACACACACACACACACACACACCCACACACACACACACACACACACACACACACACACACGCGCGCACACACACACACACACACACACACACACACACACACACACACACACACACACATCATGAAAAATAAGTGTTATGATTATTGATGCTAGGCATTCATTGCTGCTTACTGATAACTGATTGTAGTACCGTTCGTTCTCGTTTTGCCTTATAACCACATAAATTTTTTTTTTTTTTTTTTTTTTACAAAAGGAATGCAACTCTCTCTCTCTCTGATTTGTCAAAAAGGTTATCTAAAAAATTATTCTTGTTGAACCGAATCAAGAATTTCCTTGATCAACATACGAGAAAGTTATATTTCTATGCATATGTACAACCAGACTTTAACTACGCCTCTACATGCTGGGATTTAGCCAGCAAAAATTGCTTAAAACCACTAGAAAGCATGTACAGACGTGCTATTAAGCTGATACTCTTGAAATCTTCTCTACAAGCTAGTGATTATAAAGATCTTAACATTCTTCCATTCGATCAAAAATGTTGCTTTAATAAAGCTGTCTTTATGTATAAAATTATTAATAATCGTGCGCCATCTTATCTTCATGACAAATTCCCATTAATTAAAATTCGAGGCAAAATATACTATATACCCCTCGACCACGAACAGATCTTTTCAAGTCATCCCTTATTTACTCTGGTATAGTAAATTATGGAATGCAATACCTACACATTTAAAACAGAAAAATAGTTTAACATCGTTTAAAAAAGCATATTTCAAAATACCTTATAGATCCATTTGTAATTATGTTTCACTTAACTGTATATTCTCCCAGGTTTGATGTTCCTTTTGACACAACAAGATGTAGCAGCCCTGAGTTGGCCTTCGTGGTCGGCTGTGCTATAAGCCATATGACATGATGACTTATGAAATGTTTATGTATGCCTATGTGATGTTTACTTATGTCCAGTTTGTGTTGTGTGTGTGTGTGTGTGTGTGTGTGTGTGTGTGTGTGTGTGTGTGTGTGTGTGTGTGTGTATAATACGTTATTGTGAGATTGCTTTACTACTTTTTTATTTTTTTTTTAAATGTGTTTTTTTTTCTTATTGCTGTGTTTAATTTTGTCAATTGATGTAATTGTTCCTTTTTGTTTATTGTTATTTTTGAGGGCATAGTGTAAAAAAGCTTCCAGCTTATCTATTCACCCTCAGAAATTAAACGCTGCTTGGATATGTATAGCTTCTCTGAAGTTTGGTTGAATGAAGGCGTAGGAAACGAGCAAAGATTTATCATAGAACACTAAAACAAAGAATCATAGATTGTTACAAACAGAATTGGCATAACAAAATAGCGAATAGTGAACGATTTATAACATATAATACGTTTAAAAAAACTACACCAAACTGAAGAATACTTTTCGCGCAATCACAATCGCGAAGTTCAGAAAAGCATTGACAAGACTACGATTAGGAATAAACGAACGAACTGCATGGCAATAAAAAAAATATATAGACAATCAAGCTATAACAACATGCCCCTTCTGCCCAACAGTAGAAACAGAAATGCACTTCTTAATGTGGTGTCCAAATTACAGGCAATTACGAACAAAATACATTTTCAAACACTTTAGTAACAGAAACGCAATCACACTGAAAGTGCTACAAAACGATAACACTGAAATCATAAGAGATATTGCAATGTATCTTCTATGCCTTAAAAACCAGAGAAACCCATATGTAATAGTAATACTGACGATATAGGAAGAATAGAAATTCTAATCAGAAAACAAAATATGTTACAATCAACGTTTCAA